>VUQG01041158.1:0-15594 GCA_015106755.1 Etia nguti | reverse complement strand
GTTCTGACTGAGAGATTTCTGAAAAACGTACAGCTCTGCTATCACTTCCAACATAAATGAAGCCAAAAAACTAAAAAGCAGTGACTTTTGTAGGGTTACTGAAGTTGGACTAGCTGGTATATAAAGATGTGCTACGTGATCGCTAGCGACACAGCTATGTTAGCATAAATTCAGTGAAGCTGGAGGATGAACGCTAACTTTTTTCCACTCGATAAAAGTTAAAGTGAGGGTTCCCGATGGTTAGAGACAAATGCAATCACATGGCAGGACGCTGTAAACGGACCAAACTTCAGTCAGGAGAACAACTGAGATAATCCATCCAGATAACGAGGTTAGTCATTAATATACTGCAACAACATCGGAATAGAGCAGCTCTGAGAGAATTCAACATTAATGAATCAATGGTACAGAAGTGGAGGAAGCAAGAAGAATGAGTTGAGTAAAATTTGACTTATCTGACTGTTTTGTTTCCCTTAATGCGCCTTATAATCCGGTGCACCTTATGGTCCGAAAAATACGGTACTTGTTTTGTAAGTTTGGATTTTACTTTTAATATGTTACATATTTATTCTACTTTATTAGAGTTATTTTGTTGGAGGTTTTGGCTGCTGTAACATAGAAATTTACCAATACTGGTGATAAACAAAATCAATACTTATATCTTCAGGTCATTATTCATACAGTCTTAAATAACAGTGTTTAGCAACATGATGAAGAAGCAGTCTTATTCTGGATGGTTAGACCTTCATTGAGCACTCACATGAACATCATGGATTCTGTGACATTAATATATAAAGAAGATGCACAACACTGAAATCCAACAGAGAAGGTGTGTGTTGTTCATATTAATCATTCAGCACGAGCCAAATCTCCTTCACAGCAGTGCAGTACCTTTATATTAATGTAAATGCAGATTATATCCATGGCGGTACTGTGACACTGACTTTAACAGCACTGCTGTGCCCCAAATATAGCTCCATGTATTATTGAACCGTATTGAGAGACAAGGAAAGCAGAGAAATGTTACTACTGAATAATTCAGTTAAACTGATTATGTGTATTTTGCTTTATTGTTCTCTCGGAGTGCGACATTTCTTCTTGTGGAGCAAAAGCAGCCGATGATGGTGCTGCTTCTCCACGTTAGTCCATCGACAGGTAGACCACTGTGCAGGAAATTTAAGAAAAATAAGAAACACAATGTTTGTGTCTGTAAGCGAGTGTTGTTGGTACATGCAGGTTTCCAGGGAATTACCTGAGGCAACGAATGCTAATCTGAGTTTATTGCTCACCGCTCATAGCGACCGCACACCCGTGATCCACTCACCTGAAGGTGAACTCGACTGCTTCAACCTTCACGTGACCCTTGCATTGTATATTTCTACATTTCTGCTGCTCTCTAGACTGAGGCCAGCCGAAGGTAGGTACAAAGAAGAGGACTATAGGTAAAATAACATTATAAACTTAAAAAAAGATTTTAAAAAATAATAATAATCATAATCACAGTGGTTGCATTAAAAGTTTTGTTGAAAAAAAATGTTCCCAAAAATTTGAATTTTTTTTTATTTACTTAGAATTCAGACTACAAGCAAACAACACCTTCAGCGACTAGCTTAACAGTAGCAGATAGATGACATCATAAAGCGGGAACAGATATATACAGACATCCCAAATCCTGCCAGAAGGTGGCGTCTGTCACTGCCTGGGCTGTGTATAACCCCTCAAAATAACCCTCCTCATCCTTTTCCTGATGTCTGACAACATCGAGTAAGATTATTACAAAGACCCCCATGTTCCTCACGTCACAACAGTATGCTCCAAACAGTTAAACGCTAGGGTTAGTACGAAAAGGTCCACAGCGAATATGATGACCTATGTTGTTTAATCACTAAGGAAAAAACTTCAGAGTGACATTAAAAGACTGTTATTAAGCTGACCGGCTCTGTAACCCTCTTAAATGTGTGTGACATCATCATAACACAGAAAAAGAGGATGGCAAGCTTACATAACGTGACCAAAACAATGACTTCTTTTAAGATTTGATACAGCACTTCATTAAAAGCATTTCTCTGGCTTTCCTCTGCCTCAGCTGTAGGGGTTTTTCTGGCTTTTCTGTCCATATCACAGCATGACGAAGCACATTAGTCTGTGGCTTCCTTCCTGGGCTCTGCTGACTCAGCAGAACAAATGGCATAACTGATAACCAGATACAGATGTTGGACGAAGTCGAGCAGATCGAAGGAAGCAGACACTAAAACCAGGCCATTGAAAGCAACACAGCACCCGAGACTTTTTATTTACATGTAGCACCAATTACTGCTTTTACATCAATTCAACAAACATCTGGATTCTTCCCAAGTACAACAGGCGTTCTCAGTGTCTCAGTACCCCTCTTCTCCTTCCCAACATCAACAGTGAGTTACATTAGCTTAGAAGTTAACCTAGAAATGGAGTTAACTAGGGCTGTGCAATATGACCAAAATCTCATATCCCGATATAAGACATCTATCGTCGTGATAACAATATATATCACAAAAATTTTACATTTTCTGTAAATTCTGTGAATCTCGGGTGACTCGACTTGCGTGAAGTGTTTTCAGCTGGGCGTCGTGTACTTGGAGTCGAGTGTTTTGACCGATGCATGAAGCAATACATTTTTAGATATAAGTTGTAACGGCTGACATTTTCTTTGTGAGTATTTATTACACACAAACGATAGACGTTTTCATATCGTCATCTGATATATATCGTTATATCGAACAGCCCTAGAATTAACTAATCAGTAATGCTTTGCTCTAAATATTAGGAACCTTTGTGGACACAGGTCCTCACCCACGGGTCCATCGGTCCAGTTAGGGAAAATTGTCAAAAAGGAGCTCCGTGATACAGTTCAATTTTTTATGACTCTAAATGAGCCTCTGCTGGGGATAAGTTCACACTGAAGCACATTTTATTAGCACTCTAACTTCCTCCTGAGCAGGAGGACGACGTGGTTAAGGTGGCTGGCTCAGTGAGTGCTTTACCTGCACGGCCTCAGGTGTGACTGTGCACTCACTGCCACGCCACCTGATAATTATTGGAAGACAAAGTAAGACGTCTGCATTACTGCATGCCACTCTTTAAATTATTGAGCACGCATTTAGTTTCATTTTTTAAGATTATTTTATTGTTCTCTTAATGCTTTTAGCAACACAGTGTGCAAGTTTTTTTAGTCACCTCTTTCTTTCTTTTTTTAGGTCACACTGATCCTGAGCTACATTTATGCAATTGATGAAACTGATGATTAATAAATTAAATTTTTATAAAATAAGCCACTGTGTTTCCTCTTCTGAAACCCTAGAATAAATATTGTATGTTGTCAGGCTTTCACTGAGCAGTAATGTCGGTAACTGGGTGTAAACTGCTTGGAAAATAAAGGCTCAACTAGTAGCTGTAGTTAATGGCTTTTTGTTTTTTAGTTGGTTGGTGGAAGAACTGGAGTAACAGTGGGAACACAATCTGTCAAAAGAAATAGTTAAAGAGGGCTGAGAGTGATGGAAACGAGCAGCAACCCCCGGGGGTGTAAAATGAAGCTGTAGCGCAAAAAACTGCAGTTCCTCTAATGTCCACATGAGGCTCCAGCTTCCGGGGAATCAGTCCCCATAGACTTCCATGTTAAAATGTCTGACTTTACAGCAAAAGTAAACAAGTTAGTGAGAGCGATGTGTTCTCCCTACTGCAAATACTCGGGTCTGGTTTAGGTGAGGCAGCCGCCTGGATGTCGTTTACATTTAAAGCCACACTGTTTCTTTACTCAGGAGACCGACTAATCTGAATTAATCTGATGGACAGTGTTTGCTTCTATCAGCTGATGATTAGAAAAGCTCAGAAAGCTGTGTGAAAACAGCTTCAGCAAACTTGAGGTCGTAACAAGCACCTTTTTAAACTACTCACAGCAATACAACTGAGCAACTTAAACACACTTGCAGGGACGAATTCTGAGGGATGAATCCTCAGGCTGCTGTGCTGCTGATAAGACTCTGTGTATGTTGTAATGACAAAGGCAGACCAACCCAGGCTGAGCTGACTCAGTAGTCTCTTCTATGTCTATCTGCCAGACTGTTGTGCTCATTAACTGCCAACTAATTGTTTACTGGACAAAATTTCAAATTCAATTTACATCGGGGAGGATTCAGCAAGACAGCAGGAGGATGAAATCAGACTCTGTCTTTCACAAACCGGGGGGTTGAATCACACATGGAAACGTTAGCTTATCTGAGAGAAAAAGGGAGAAAAAAAATCCTCCAGCTGAGCAGATTAAAGAAGAGAGCAGATTATATCTGGGCCACAGAGGGTTTCCCCCCCCACAGGACAGAGTTTTACTGGCAGAGAGGTGGGAACCAGGAGTAGGGCGGGACGGTGACAGTGGCGCACAAAAGGAACATCTTCAACACAGTGCGATTCGTTTAGATAAGAGGGGAGGCGGGTTTCACAGGGCTAAAAACAGGACTGCACACATGATAACTAGACTGATGAGTAATAAACACATAATAAAGGATGCTTAGTGCTTCAGAACAGACGAAGGTCCATCCCTCCATCTACTACCCTGACACCTGACCCCATTAGAATAAGCCTATTTATTTACAGTAGCTAAATCTGTTTAACATTTAAGCATCATTAGAAAAATTCACGTCATCCATGACATTGCAAAATTACCAAAACTTTCACAGAAAAAAAGCCTCTATAATCTACCAAAGGACAGGAAGGCCTCAAAGACCTCACAGTAAAACAATATCCCAACAGAGCACTTCACTCCTTGCATTGCTCTTGGTCCTAGAGTAAAACAAGTTAAATTGAGACAGACACCCTCTCTACTGTTAACATTGGGCTTCAAACTTGCATTTCTGATAAAGCCATATAGTTAGGGATGGATCAGATGATCCTTCCTTAGTCATGCTGCTATAGGCTCAGGCTGTCGGAGAGGGGTTCAAATGGTGCTCTGAGCACTTGTCGTCATTAACTTTGTTTTCTCTCTTCTGTAGTTTGTGAAAAATAACTCATAAAAACATCATATCAAGATAAACTCTTTTTACTCAGAATTGTCCAAACAAAAACCTGAAGAGCTTCTAAGCACACTCCACACAGTCTGAAGGATTTGGGTTTATTAAGCGGATACCGCGCTGGGTTCAGCTTTAATACCGTTGAATGGTAAACCTTAATCCTGACGGCATTAGTGGTGAATATTCCTGGTTTGGTTTATTAGGGTTCATCAAGGTAAAAGAACAATTATGTGGATTCTGTACATGGATTTATTGGAATAATTTAGTAATTCACAGTTTCCCTGATGATTGTTTATTAAAATTTTGAGTTTAAATACCTAATTTCTCAATTTTTCAAACTGCGGTCCCTTTATTATTATTATTCTTTTTGTTAATAAAAGCTGTGTTGTGTTGCCCGTCAGTCTTCTGTTCAGCATTACTGAGGACACGGTTTAAGTCTGGGATTAACGACAGAATTAGTCCTTTATGTGATGTTTGCTGCAGTGGTGGTGTGGCCGTAATTGGGTTAAGCCTCAAAATTTAAGACGGGTCAGCGTGACACTGTAACAGTACTTAATGGTGGTAAAGTCTGTTTACCACAGAGAAACATCAATGAATCAATGAATATATATAAAAAGGGTGTTTCAGAAAGCTTTTATAAAGGAAAACCTGACATTTGCTTTCACACTTGAGAAATGTAGGATTTTTTTGTGTGCTCGCACTCTTTTCCTTCATTTTTGTCTCTTTTTTGCGTCGCGGTTTTCCCCTCTGAGCTCTCTCTGCACACGTCTTGACAAACTAAACTGAGATTAAAATATAACGCAGGATCCAAAGTTCTCCGCAGAGCTGAAACCGGTTCAGTTGGAAAGCTTTCCCGGTAAACACACTCACTGATCCTGGTCAGTTTTCCATAAAGAGATTTAGCCACGAATCCAAAAGTGCATTGGTGTGTGTACATGCGAGTGAGTGAACTCTTCTCTGCTGTCATTCAAACAGAAACACAAATAACGATGTCATAGAGATGTGTTATTGATCGAGTAAATCAGAGGTGGAGTTCACGCACAGGAAAGTAAGTGTTCACAGTATTTTGGAGGGATCTGATTTTTGAGCATGCTTTCTCCAAAGAAAAAAAACAACCGCTTCAGAGCAAAATAAATGCAAAAGAGTATTTGGTTTTAATCCGAATTATCTTGTTTTTTTCTTGAAGCCAAACGCATACATGAAATTCAAGTTTATTTAATCACCCAGCCCAATGCTGTCACAAAGTAATTATAAAAGCACTTGTTCAAATGTTTCATTTGCCAAGTACTTAGTGACACAAGAAAAAGGTATTTTAAAGAGGAACCCTTCTTGGATTTAAATCGTTTTTGTTCCTCAGAAAACAAAAAGCTCCAAGTTTCTGTGTTTTAAATAACAATTAAATTATTTCTTCTCACAGCACGGCAAATACAATACAAGTCATACATCAAATCATCTTCCCTGTCAGTGCTGCTTTATTCCTACATCCATTATACGAGCACGAGGAAGTAAAATGCTTTTGCTTTGACTCTGTTTAAACAACACAATAACAATAACAACCAAAGAGAAGAGGATGTGTCCACTTGAAAACACAGATCAGGTTTTCCTGTGATCCTGTGGCTTTTACTCATGATGTCAGCTGAACACAGGCAGTGTCCTGATCACTTGGCAGCTAATGTGGAAACTATTTAGTTAGAGAAAGAGAGAGGGGTAGAGGGGGGAGAGGGTGATGGATTCATTTGCCATAAATGGAGGTTTGGTGGGGATGCCTCGGATACCAGGCAGCTGTTTCAAGAAAGAGCTTTACAGTCTTTTATAGTCGTCTTAACTAAATGTCAGCTTTCACTCACTCGGTGTGCTTTTTTTCTGCGCTTAACTTTTGTGTTTAGACAGTAAACATGAGATACTGGGTAGCTGTGAGGTCAAGGTCAGGGGAAAACACTCCGTGTGGAGGAGCAGGATATTACTCAGGAATAAGGGGGATATAACAGAGAGTTCTGATCAATTCCCAGAATGTGTTGTGGGATTAAACAAGATCCGCTCCCTGATGGTACTGAAGCTGATCCGCAACAGATCATTTAGAATAAATACTTTCTTTTTTTAAAAAATATCTGATTGAGATAAACTGTTATTTCTTGCAAGATTAAAAAGTAGATAATAATATAGCATTTACATTTTTTCATCTTTTATATGACTTCTGCAGGATTAACTGTCGGGATAAGATGCACTTTGAGGCTGAATCACATGACTCTGCAGGATACAGTCCTTTGAACTGATTTTTACATTAACAACTTATCTTTCAAGTTTTGGAATTTAGTTACAGTTATTCTTAATTTTCAGACCTAATTTTGATCCTGAATTCTCATTATGGCTCATCATTTTTTGGAAACATCTTAATTTGAAAAGTAAAACTGTTGAAAGAGACTCTTCAGACAAACAGGTAAATCATCAGAAGACCAAAATGCATTACTGAAAATTGTAAGGAAGGCTGCAGGAGTTTGAAAATCAGGAAGTGTAAAATGCCTTTACTCCAATATACCGCACACATTAATTTAAAAAAAAAAGAAAAAAAGTAACCTAAGGCTAGGGACCCCCATCAGCTTGATGCATGCACAGAATCATCAGGCAAATCTGATAAAATCTTCTTTAAAAGTTTGCTGTATTTGGACAAAACATAAGATTTTAAACAGCTTTTTCGGTCCTGCAAGTTTCACTTTGACCATCGTCTTTGCTGCAGCTGAATTCTCCTGAGATTTCTTAGTTCAGCGTCTCTCTCTGTCTGCGCTAAAGTCACTAACAGCGTACAGCACGAGGCGGCTCAACAAATATCCTTAGAGCAAAATGAAACCGTTTCTACAGCAACTCAAACTAAACAAAAGACTCGAACAAGTTTACAGACAGAGGACTAGTGTGTGCTCCTTATCCTAATCTCACAGGGGGACTTTCAGCCTGTACAGTATTTATCATATCTTATCTGACAGCATATCCAGTATATTCTTGTTTCTGGTTATAACAGACTGTGACTGTTTCAGACTCTGACTCTCTGAGTGACTTCGTGATTCATGCACCTGCAATTTCAAACAAGAACAGTCGCGTCAGCAGATGACAGACACCTACTGATGACAATATCCTACTCGCATGTGTGTGTGTGTGCCATTTGTTTGTGTCCGGGTGCGGCAGGTCAACAGGATCCTTCCAGCTGTGGTTTCAGCTGCTGAATCATCTTAACAGGAGTGTGCAGGCAGAGCTGTGACATCACAAGGAGGCCTGAGCGAGGAGACTGTCCTCAGGCTCTGGATAGATTCATGTCAAATGTGCTGGCTGTGTCACAGTCACCTGAAGATTCAGACTAATCCTCCAAGCTCCCCTGTGATCAATCAGTACGTCAGTTTATTTCTTTCACATTCATTTCATCACATTTATGGTGTGTTTGTTTTTGTTTCCACTGCCTTGTGTGATAAAGGAAGTACACCTCGCTTTAAAAAAAACAAAAAAAACAACCCAAAATAAAAACAATATTAAAAAAAAAATTCCAATGAAGTAAATTATTTTTTTAAAAAAGAGACCAATTAATGTTATTTATGAATTCAAGTCCACCTAAGGAGCGCCTGTCTAGGTGGTGCATTAGGATGAATCTTCGGCACTTTTATTGTTGATGGATTTTGTGCCACAAGCAGGAACATAAAACTGTGGGAAAACAAACAATAAACAAGGATGGAATTTGTGCTACAGCCTCCACCCACCACCCCGTTTTCACTCTTCCTGCTTCAAGGAGACAAGCTGGTGTCCTGTTTGCAACTCTCCATCATGCCTCCTTTCCCCTGCCTCGCTCTCCGTTCTGCCATGCAGAGGTGAGAGTGGGAACGAAGCTGACAGCAGTGATGGTTTCTGGGTTGATGAGGCTCGAAGTCATCCTTGTGACAGCCTGGTGTCACCTGTGATGCTGCTCAACCATCCAGGAGACGCATTTGCAGGATCAGCTCTCGTGCAGCTTTGCCAGTGAGGCACCAATTACATTTTTACATTTTTCTCATTTGTACCATTTCTCAAGTTTGTGTAAGTACAGAAAAAAGAGCAGAAAATTTACTTTGTTCCTTTTCCCCAAAGTAAATTCCCTTGTTGTTTAGACGATCCACAGGTCAAGCCATTTATGTTCTGTCTGCACCATCACATGGCTGCCCCTGCCTCCCCTGCTCTGGGGTTTCAGTCAGCTTAGCTTTAAGTGTTGGTGAAATGTGTCTAAGCTTGTGTTTTGTCAGTCTCTGAGGGCAGGATCTGCCTTTATGTCCTCGTATAGAAGCTCCTGTTAGTTCTTCCTCAGCATAAAGCAAACACAGGTGGGTGTTTTGTGGTGAAGCTGCTTCAGGCTTTCAGCCTTTAGTTCAAACTAAATCGCAGTTTTACAAAGACACAAACAAATGCATAGAAACGAGACCGGACAGAAAGTCCTCGCCTTTTGTTTGTGTCTGAAATGAAAACCCACCAGCTGACATCATCAAAGACGGGACAGACGATTAGCAGCGAGGGCGTAGCTGAATGACACTTCACTTTGAAGTTAATATGCAGCTTCTATTCCCCTGCAGGGGATATGATGTTTCAGCAGTTAACGTGGCCAATTAACGCAAGAAAACCATTTCCCTCTGCTAAATGTGAGGCAGCTACCTGAGCTGTGTGCAGTTCACTTGGAAGTCAGCACCTAAAAGTTCCCCATAATACACTTCTCAGGCAAAGTTACGTGCCTCCTGAGGAGCTTCACAGTGTTCACTGCAGAATTACTTTATGAATGTGGCCACAGCACATCTACTCTATATGCTTTGTGACAATAACTAACAGAGCTACGCCTTCCTCAGAATGACTCCATCTCCTCCATGTTGCCCTGCAGCTGGTAGTCCCGGTTCTCCACCTGCTGCAGTGTCTGGATAGAGTTATCCTCCAGCTAACAGAGGATTTCCAGAATAGAACCAGCATCACCAGCTGCAACCCAACATCAACCAGCAGTCAGTGTGAGACACTCAACCAGGGCTGTGCAATTAACCAGCTTTTAACTTCAGTTATAATTTTGGGTTTCTGTGATTATTAAAACAAGATAATTGAGATAAAACCATTATTGTGCTGCTTTTTGGTTTTGCAAGTCTTATTTTGCCCTTCAGCACATCTTTCAATAAAAGCAACTTGAACCAAGAGCAAGTAATAGTAAAATGTTAATGAGAAAATGAAAACAAATCACACAATACATTTGCAGCTTGCTCAAGTACAGTGTATGCAATGAGAAACACTGAATTTGGACCCATGACAGGACAAAAAAAATGTAGTTTGGCAGCAGCCTCCTCATATCTGCCCCTCCATCTGAGCTACAACCAGCAAATTAAACACTCCTAACCCCACACTGCAAACTCTTTCTCTCAGGCATGCACCAGACATCTCCGAGCACAACCATCGCAGTGCCAGATGTGGTCATTTCAAGCACACAAAAACCACCATCAGGCTCCGCTGGACCAATGAGACTGCAGAAAAAGCAATACAAGTGAAGTCCTTCCCCATCTTCGCAGAGCTGCAGTATGTAGGGCATCGAGGGCAGGCTTGGCTTTGTTCAGGCACATATCTCTGACATTTTCAGGCCCGCAGAGAGCCAAAGCAGCATATCGCAACATGAAACCCGAGCTTTGGTAAACAATGTCTTCTTACAGCCGCGGCAGAGAAAAGCAATCAGTGTTTGGGCACAGAACGAGCTGCTGATGGAATCGCTTTTCAGGTCAGATAAAACTGTGCCCTGGATTGAACTCCCAGAATAAAGTCCAATCAATCAGAGAAGAATGGCATCCAACTACAGGGCAAGGGAAACAATAATGTTAGTCTGAGGAACAGTTTGCCTTGCAGCGCAGCACTGAGGAATACTGAAAATTCCTCCTCAAACAAACTAGAAAAGCTCATTCTATGAGTGCACAATAACACGGAAGTGCACCTCCTACACAAAAGGAATAGTTTTGATTTGAATCTGTTATTCATGGAAGGTAAACTGTTATCATTCAGCCCTACGTGACTCAGCCTTTTACATAAAACCATAAAGTCGCTTCAGCTCAAACATGAGCAGCTTTGATTGTGAACTATGGCAGACATTTCCTAATAAAAACACCTTGAGCACGCTGTTAAACACAACAGTCTCTAAGAGGAGTGTTTGAGTGGGTGGAAAATGGGCTACTAATTGTGGAGAAAAAGCTCTTTTGCAGAGAAACATGAGCGCTGTGATAAACGTCTGTCTGCAGGCACGTTCGCAGGTCCTCACACTTTTCACTTTAATCCCACAGACTGCTTATTAAAGATGGACGTAGCTTCTGCCTCTCAAAAGGTAAAAAATTAAATCAAATCTTCTCTCTTTCTAATGACCAGCAGGGGGTGAAAATAAAAATAAAATTCTTACTGTATTGAAATGTATGAGAAAACTTCACATCTTCTGCACACCTGATCTCTGAGCTCAGTAAACACTTTGCTGGAGAGTTCATGGTTTCTCTTCCTGGTTTCACGACTTACTGAATGAAACATGGAGCTCATTTTGGGAATTTCTGCTCCTATTTAAAGTGAAATAAACGACAAAGCTGAGAATGCTTTAGAGGAATTTAAAACAAATATACTATCCTATATTCTGTTTGGATTTTTAGGTGTGAAAAGGTCTTGAAACCAAAACCAATGGGAATTAATTCATCCCATCCATCTATCCACATTCTTCACTGATTATCCATCTTGGGCTAAAAAAGAAAAAAGAAAAAAAAAGACCTCTTGCATTTATATCCACACCTACAGCCAACTGAGAATCTCCCATTATCTAAACATAAGGATCTTCAGACAGAAGCAGGAAACCCAGCCAAAAAATCCACAGACATGCATGAAGAACATGCAGACAGGCTTCAGCCTCCTGCTAACCACTACTCCACCAATACACCACCCGTGGGGAATTATAAAGCTACTTGATCCTCTGAGGGGTTTGTGGAAAACACATCAAACACATCCTGAAACATAAGTCTAGTTTACCTTGAAGTTGCTGGAGTTGACCCAGGAGCTGGCAATGCCATCGACCATCTTGTCCAGCGCTGTCTGGTCCTGCTCCAAGTCATGGGACTTTTCCTTGTCCAGAATGTAATCAATGATCTCCTGGCCAACCTGCAGCCTTCGGCCCATGTCCTTCTGCAGGACCAGGGCCAGACAGTTCTCCATGCTAGGCTCCATCATTCTGGTGTCTAGTAAACACGCCCTCTGGCTTCCTCAGTCTGCCCGGCTCTATGATTGACTGGTTGCTAGCAATCCTCCACTGCTCAGAGCAGCGGGAGTGACAGCTGGACAAAAGGAGTTCCACTTGGTGGGTATGACCTGAAAAGTGAGGACAAAAGGATGAGGCCACTGTACAGTCTGCTTGTGTTTGGTCCCTCAGGCCTTCTTTCTGCGCCAAGTGCTAGCCTGCTAGCAAGCTAATGGCTGTGCCCCCGGGATAGATGGAGTAGGGCTTGGGGAATGGCAGCAATGCAGCATGTGTGTGTCTGCACAGCAGCTGGGGGAAGTTTACTCCTCCCTCTTCTTCTCTTAGAGGAGTCGGAGCCAAACCACAGCAGCAGGCTGGAAGAGGCGCTTCTGGCAGCAGATGGAGATGGATGGAGAGTGTTAGCTTAGAGCTCCATGACCTGTCCCCAAATCTGAATGGGGCTGCCCTGCAAGAGCAAGGAAACACAGAACGCAGGAAGGTTATTTCAGGCCGTTATTGATCACATATTTATTTAAATATTTGTCCAACAACAAAAAAAAGCCGCACATCTCCCACTGCAAAAAAACAAAACACTGTGAGCACACAATGTTTGGCTTTTCCAAAATATGACCAGATTATTAACATAACGACCTTCCCCTTGTAGCTTGCTGCTTCTAACAGCCAGTGGACGGATTCCCACGTGAAGGTTTGCAAACCGTCTCATATCTTGGGGCTTATCTGGTTTCAAAGTAACATTTCTGGATTCATGCAGCTAGCAGTATTTCTCTGCCATGAATATACTCGGTCACTTAAAAGCGGCTGTGGCTCGAAAGCAATCTTTGAAAAATAGCGACTGTTACACTCCTCTGCAGCCCCTTCTGGCCTTGTAGTGGCAGTGCAGGAGCCTCTGTGTGGACCGTATTTTTGATTGTCCACACCTCCTGAAGGTGCAGATAAAGACATTCCTAGCTTGGCTTTGCAGGGACATCACTGCCAGATTTGTTTAAATTTTGCTCTCACCCTCCATTTTATGTTGTGCCTCAAGAGCTGGGTGGTAACACCAAATACTTCTCAGTGAATACCAAATAGTATTTTACTTCAAATGCCCATCCTCAGTAGTGTTTTTAAATCTACGTACATGTGCTGGGGTACAAAAATAAAGCAATAAACTTTTTTACATATTTATGAATAAATTGGTGAAAAATTCAAAATCGCCGTTGTTTGGACATCTCGATCTTGAAACATTATATGTTATTTTGAATCAGTCACCTGCCTGTACCTTACACTACTGAATTTATACACATCTTTATGTATTAAATATGGGTGAATACGAAGAAAGAAATGGACTGGACTCCAGAGAGTTAAAGACAAAAAACCAAAATAACGTGATGGCTGAAAATCTGCTCTCAACCACACATCTGCCCCCATCATTAAAACACAAACACGGGAGCTACACCCCCAATCGGGTCCATCTAACCGCTCATTCTCTTTATAAAACATGAAGGAATTCCTGCATAGCCTCTATCAGGTGAAAATTTTACCTGCATGTCCTGAAGAAGAGAGATACGAGCCAGACTCGCTGGACTATGACCGTCACGGTGCCGTAAATATGTTGAGTACTTTCTGTTTATTGGACCAGCAGTAAACAGTGTGAGGACTTCTTGTTTTCATAGGTACTATGACACAGAGCAGGTTGTCTGCCTGTTTCATGACTTTTTAAGTGAAGTTAAAATAGCTAAAACAAATGACAGGACGGAGACAATCAGGCTTTGTGCATGTGTGTGTGTGTGTGTGGTGCAGTTCAGCACAACCAGCTAAAATTGGCCTGTCAGTTTCAGTCCATGGTCTGTTTTTTTCCACAAAGCATGGATTAAAAAAGGATACTCAAACGCCATCATTTCCAAACTTTCACCTTTGCCTGTGTGCTGCAGGCAGTTTCAGATGATCACTTGACCTGAGGGTCATCCTGGCCTGCTGTGAGCACTCAATCTGACCACACTGGGAAGTGATAAGCTGACACAAAAGCAATTCTTTTCCTGCAGGTTAGCGACCTCACTGCCAGCGAAGGACGCCGTTACTCATCGCTCTGGTCACATGGCTATAAGACATTTGACCCTGCTGATTTACAACTATTTTCCCTTCCTGCATCCAAGTACTGAAACGTGTAGGTTAGCACGGCTGTCATCTGCTCACTTTCACCCTTGTCTATTTACAATGTTACGTCACACACACAGGTGAGCTGCAGATTTTCACGGGTGGCACTGTAACGTCTCAGAGACAAATAATGAAAATGCACTGTGGTGATAAAAAGTAAATAATGTGCAAAATCCATTAGCCAGCTACTGCAGCAGACTAGTTTTCAGAAGGAGACAGCAGTGCGATGAGCGTGCCTAAAGCATAAATGAGGGGCTGCATCGGCATCACAGTTCAGCTGAGCACGTTAGCCATAACCGAGGCCTGAGAGACAAAGGCAGCTGCAGACAGTCACTCCACAGGTTCACCTACAGAAAGTGTCTCTCAGCTTCATTTTTGCTCGAGCTGAACTAAACAGCGAATGAGTTTGAGCTTTAAGGGAAAGGCCGAAACGCATCGCTGTAAAAGAAAGAGGTATGCTTGAGTTACAACACAAGAAAAAACAGGAGAGTGAAAATGAAAGCAAAAGAATATTTTCCCTGATTATTTGTTTTTATAAGCGAGATTAAAATCTAACTCATCATCGTTATGTCCAGTATTTAAATTAGAAAATTTCTAGTGCTGCTCAAAACAATGGGCAGTGAGAAGAATACACCTAGTTTTACTTGGTGATTATAAGACCCCTTTAAATCTACCCAGCTAACACTTTTTGGGGAATTTCCTCCACTGAATTATCAGTAAACAGATCAAACATCCAGGTTACCAATCTCGATGTCACAGAGATTCTGCTGAAGGAATCAAAAGGAATCATGCTGAGGGAGGAAAAAATTAGGTTAGGAGAGATTTGTCACAGTATTAAGGTAGTATTATGCACAGTTTCATCAAAGACACCAAAGTTAATTTTTTATTTTAAAAAAACAGCTGACAGTGAAGGGGTCAGGTGGGGGCTGTTAATAAAAATCCACCCATTCAATAGAACAAGCTCATTCGACTGTCTTCGCACCTTCCAGTTTACTGTTTCAATGCTAAAATGACTATTTACACCACTTTTAACAGGCCACACACACACACACACACACACACACACACACACACACACACACACACACACACACACACACACACACACACACACACACACACACACACAGCCCTTTGCTTTTGTGCAAACGTTAGCTGAGCCCCTGCTAGCCTTGC
>VUQG01041157.1:0-45425 GCA_015106755.1 Etia nguti | reverse complement strand
CATGCTAAGTTAGCCTGGTCGCTAGCGGCTTGTGAACGGACTCGCTGCAGTTTTTTTTAACAGCGTGTGCTCTTTTTTCCTTCGTCAGGAGAGGTGTCCTGGCAGGCGCGTGACACACACAGATCAGACCCGTATTTCTGTGTTGCAGATGTGCAGTAAAGAGCCAAAGACCCAGTGCTGTCTCCTGCCTCTTACTTTCACGCCAGAACACAACGCAATGACAGGCGTAACACATAAACGGGTTACACAGGCCCACATCATAGCTCTCAGCCAGTGAGATTTCAGAGTCTTGCTTCCTTCCTTCTACCAAGGTACATAGATTTCCCCCAGAGTAATTTGTCTTCACAAAATAAATCGACAGAAGAGTTTTGCAAGAAAACATCGGATGCTGTCTAAGTTAAATATTTTGTTCAGTAGTATTAAACGTTGTTCCGAGGTCCGAGAGGACACACACAAAAATAAGTCCACTGTCAGAGGCCCTAAGAAAGTCATTAGTATCCTTCACTTTACTTCACTT
The DNA here is from genome assembly GCA_015106755.1 of Etia nguti. Lineage (NCBI taxonomy): Eukaryota > Metazoa > Chordata > Actinopteri > Cichliformes > Cichlidae > Etia > Etia nguti. The sequence continues at coordinate 44,908 of VUQG01041157.1, read as the reverse complement.
GGGGTGGCTGTAACTCAGGAGGTAGAACGGGTCATCTACCAATCGGACATTTTGTGGTTTAAACTCTGGCTGCCCCAGTCTGCATGCCAAATATCCTGGCAATAACACCAAGTTGGTCTCTGATGCACCATCGGAGCGTGAATGTCAGATACGACGCAAGAAAAAAGAGCTAGTAGGAATAGGGAAATGAGGAATGTTGTTTAAAGGGGCTTTGAGTGCTCAGGTAGATTGGAAAAGCACCATGTATAAAAACCAGTACATTTACCATTTTATTGTCTCTGCTTATCTTACTGTAAAAGTCCCCGCAAGCCACTGATGCACAAAGACAAAATGTATTAGTGTCCAAATACTAACATTTATTGTCCTAACTGTATGTTAGGATGGCTCGACAGACTGATGTAAAGATGCCGTTTTTTTTACTTTGCAAGACTCAAGACAAAGAAAATCAAAATTAAAGTTTATTGTTTCACCTCCAAGGTTTCAATCAGCTAATTGGTTGGACTGTAGCTACTGTACTTTGGCACATAATTTCTCAAACCCTGGAGGATTTGGAGTTTTAGGATGTAAATATAGTCAAATACCATAAAACATATTTACATAAATAAAAAAAATGGCATTGAATTGTAAAATATGATTAGATTTATTTGGAAAAAATGAAGACCTTTCTAGAACATTTCTATTCTTCCTGGCGAGTCTACAACTCGAGAGACACTCTTAATCTAAACTAACCACAAGATGTCAGCGTTTCATTATTTCTAAGAACAGAACTAAAGTTTTTCTACCTTCAGATGAACAAACTAGTCCCAGCTGTGTCTATCTACTGGTTTTTCAGCACTGTACAATATTAAACACATGTTCAAATCATCTGATACATACACATTTGTTTCCCTTTAAGCAAGATGGGGGGGGGAAAAATGCATATTTTCACCGTTCGAGGAAGAAACACAGAAGATGCCTTTTCCACGATGATACAATAAACAATAAATTACAGAGCTAGAAAAAAAGCACTTCTTTGAAATGAGCTCAATAGGTTTCAGTATGTATAATCGCAACAGTGAGCCTGCTCACCATGTCAGAGATTTGCACAATCAGTACAGCGTCAGGAAGTTGCTTGTGTTTCCTGATGCAGAGTCAGGTTCAACAAGGTCCAATGCAGAACTGAAGCCAATTCAAATAAGGCATCGAGACGTTATTACAAAAAATAAACCTGTAACTCTCCTAGCAAACACTTTACAAAGGCCTAGACTGAGTAGACAAAATGTTAAACTACAAAAATGTTTCCTCTGTTGTAAAGGATGATGCTTTAGACTTGGAGTCCTTGGAAATGACTTTCCTGCCAATTCAGACCTAGAATATGATGTCTTGATTAAAGCAGACGATGGCAGTTTTAGTCACTCAGTATGGTTCTGGGCAAGAGCACAAAGTGCTCAAAAATGCTTTGTGCCCAAAGATGAAAGACGAAGTGACTTGTTTTCCACAGATCGAGGATTTTAGCTGGTACTAAAGTGTTTTTTTTTTTAATGTTTGGTTAAAATGGAAAGATTGGTGCCCACATAAAAAAAAAATGACTAAAGCTTCTGCTCTACTTGAGAAAAGAACAGAACTGAAAATCAATTAAATCTGACAAAGGTTCTCAGCTGATCACCTCAGAATACGCTGATATTTTTCTTATCAGTTACAGGCCTAAGCCATTTAAGCCTTATAAATATTCAGCAAAGCATGTGAGGGTTGTATTAAGACAGACATCTTCTAATTAAGAAATTTAAAAGCCAGAATTACAGCTAGTAGCTACCCCTGCAATAGCTAGCATGTCCTTTACCTCTACAAATCCCACAAGAACTTTTGTCATACTGGATCTAAAAGAACGGCATACATATCGTCCTGTTCACTGCTTCAGGACCAAACAAATCCATCTGCCTTTTCCTATGTCTACGCATTTTCTTTGTAACCTCAATGTAACCTACATCTGGACCTTACAACCATATGAAGGGCAAAGATCTACCAGTTAAAATTGTCACCTAACATGAAAAAGGGCTGAAAAGACTGAAGGAGGAAACAGCTTCTTATAGCCACTACAAAAGTCTTTAGAAAGTCAGTTTTAAAATTGACAAATACAAAACTTTTATCGACACTGGTCCCGAAACTGAAAGTACATTTTAAAGCAATTGTTGCTTAATGCTGTAAATCTGACTAATAAATCACACCAGAACATTAATCACAGACTTGACCTTTTTACATGTAAAAGCATCATAAATAAATTAGCGATCTACACTTTTCTGCTCTTCTCATGAAATATCAGCAGCCAATGTGTCCTCTGATTCTGCACTCGAGTCCAGGTTCACGTCCCTGTTTGTGCTCAGAGCTAAGGCCTGCTCCGGCAGCTGCAGCCTCTCTGCTGCAGGCAGACTCTCGGACTGGGCCATGCTCAAAGCCAGCGAGGCTACCTGAGACACGGGCGCCGAAAGAGTCTGCGGGACTTTGCAGGAGAACTGATCAGTGACGGCTGAATGCGCTGCTGCAGTGGGGTTGTCCGTAGAGGCCGAGTGTGGGGCGCTGGTGGGAGGTCCTGCCGGGACGTCTGTGTCAGGTTCCATTCCCTCCCTCTCCGGGTCTGACAGTAGTGACGGCTGATCTGCTGCATCCACAGTTTGACTCCATGGGGGTTGGTAAGGCGGAGGCCCAGCTAGTGGGGAGCTGTCAGGGGTGAGTGGGGCTTGGCTGTGGATGATGACGGGATCTGGGGAAGGCAATGGAATCTCCTCTTTGTCCACACCTTCAAGATTCACAAGGTCCTTGGAGGGGCTCTGGTCTGGGGATATGGAGTCTGGCTGGTGGGAGATGATGCGGAGGCACAGGCCGGCTTTGGGGAACCCGCTAGCTGAAGTTGGCTTCCCTTCAGAGGGCTGGACTGGACTCAGCAGCACGGGTAGCTCTTGGCCCAGTGGCTTACGAGGCAGCTCCTCAGGCTTCCCTAAAAACAAGCCATTAAAAACTGTTTATTTTCCTTAAGTGCGCATTATTCACACCAAATAATGTACTGGAGTAATGGAGACTCAAAATCCTAAAAGGACAGCCGCGTACCTGGAGGCGGGAGATCCAGCTTCATCTTTCGCAGCTCAGCCATGGAGGCCTGAAGCTGCTCGACGATCACATCGTCGCTGTAGAAAAAAGTCTGAGCGATGCGCTCCTGCAGGAACTCTCTCAGCTCCTCCAGAGACATCTTCAAGAGGCGCTCTGTTCACAAACACACGCACAGGCTAGATGTTAAACTCACAGAAACAACCTCTGGGGTGCAGTCAGGCTGTATCATGTCTCGTCTTACAGAAAGCAGTGTGAATAAACTGGCTTGTATTTAAAAAACTGACAATAAAAATGCTTGTGTAAACAGTTTTGTAATCCCACATATGATTTTGTAATTAGCATATTAATTATATATTATTTATCATTATCAGACTGATGAAAAAACAAACATTTTCTATTTTCTAAACTTTGCTACAAATGAGATTTAAACGACTGTAAACAACTGTACACTTGTAGACATCCACAAGAACAGAGAAACCCTGAATCACACAAGTATACAGACTTTTATGCAAAAATCATAAAGATGTCTCGAGACCAGACACCAGTAAGTAGTACTTAAATTGCAAGGTGTGGCCTTGCCAAGTTTTACTTTGGCAGACTTTAGGAAGACCAAACAAAAGCTGGAAACCTTCAAAATCGCTTGATTTCAGGAGGTTAATAAGAGGCTAAAGTTAACATAATGTGGTTGTTGTGTAGAAGGTTCAGTGGGGAAGCTGAGTAGAAAGTGATTTATCGTTTTGTGGCGACCCATTCATCATCTCCTTACTCTTGTGTATCTTGAGGATAGTGTAAGACATGGCGGTGAGGAGCCGCTCTCCCTCCAGGATGAAAATGTCCCACAGGCGGAGGGTTAGGGTGAACGGTGTCTGCCGGATCACAAAATACAAAAAGTTAGAGAATCACTGCAACTTAGCTGGATTTGTTTATGCCAGTGGGTTCACATATGTGCTGCTCTCCTGCTGGCTGGAGTCAGGAAGTTTGTTTGGTTCCTTCTCAGACCTCAGAGGCCCTGAGGCCCCTCTGAGCCCAGCAACTCAGTGGGATGGAGAAGTGCTGACAACAGCCAAACCCTGCCAGACCACTACCACAGGATTGTGGGCATGCAAGTAGAAGGTTAATAACAGTTTAGGTTGACAGGTCTTAATGCTCTCTTCTAATGCGATGTACCCGAGCTCATATATCAGCGGGACCTGGTCTGCTGAAATCATGTACAGTATAACTGTCTGTGAAAAGCGATTCTTGGGAAAGTGTTTTTATGTTGCTCTTTACAGAGACCATTTCCAAGCATCTGCTAATGCTAACTGCTATATTTACACAGTTTTATTAAACTGGAAAGTTAAATTCATAAATTCACATTTTAGTGAGCGGCATGTGTGTAATCTGGCTAATTAATGAATAATTATCAATTGAGCAAAAGTTCCTTGGTTGACCACAGCCATAAAAGCTACTAAAAATATCCTCATATACAATGTCTGAACGATCTGGCCCATAGTATTTTAATGACCACTTTACACTTAGAGTATTAGATTACATGTGGCTCCAAAAGCAGACTGAGAAGCAGAGGATTCAGATATCAGGTTCCTCCCCTGTAGAACCAGCTCTCAGTTTAGGAGTTCAGGTTTAGGAGATATAAAGCACCTCTTCTTTGAACATCAGGATTAAAAGTTCCTCTCTGATAAAGGTTATAGTTAAGGCTGGATCAGGTGACTCGTTATGCTGCTACATGCTCAAGCTGCTGAACACTTTTTCTTCTCTGTATTCTTTCATTTCTTTGCCCTCACACCTCAACTGGTCACAGCAGGTGCTGCCAGAGCCTGGTTCTGTTGGTGATAGCTTCCTGTTGAGAGGGAGTTCTTTTTCTCCACTGCTGCAAGTGCAAGCTCGAGGGGGTTTTCAGATTAGGCTCTGATGTAGGGTTCTACCTTATTAAGCACTGTGTGTTGACTGTTGTTGTGAACTGCATTAAACTTCACAAGAAAAATAGAGACGATACATGGAAATGAAATAAGGATGTGACGGACAACATAAAACAAGGAGAGGAAACAAGAGGGAAAGGAACCTCTTCACATGGTGAGAAAATAATCAGATGACCTTTTATTCAACGTTTAACAGGCAGAAAAAAATTTTTCTACTCCTTTACCCCAACATAATGACTCACCCTGTCAATGAAACACTGCAGGAACCATTTGGTGCTGTAAATGCCTGCAGACATCTGCTCTTTGTCCTTGAAACAGAGAACACAAGACAGAATTAGGCAACATTAAAAGCATCGCATAGCACATATCCTGCTTGGTAGAGTGTTACTCCAAGTTTCTTGGAAAAAAAAAAAAATGTAACCGATGTCATTGATCTCACCAGATGCTTCTTCAGCTTGGGGATGAGCTTGGAAATAATCTGATCATGATGTGCCTGGAATCTCTGAAGTTTTGGAAAGCCTGGAACAAAAAAGCCTTAAAAAGGGTGGAAGGGAAGTGAGAAGTTTTTAATCTAACTTCATATCAGTCCAAACCAAATATGACAAGGAGCACAGTTTGTAATCAGTTCCACCACCCCGCAGAGCCAAAGACTGTCATCTGCACGGCTGGTGAAGCTGAAGGAAAATTATTTCAGTATTTTTTTCCTCTTCTCAGCTGCATCGTATCTCGCAGACATGCAGAGAACACCTTTGCTGTTAATGTTCAGATGAATGAATGAATCCACTGGGATGTCTCACCATGCATGGCATGTTCCTGGTTGGTGAGCAGCTGCGACAGGGCCCAGAAGGCATCTTCTTCATTCATGTACATGAGCAGCAGGGCGGCAATCTGACTCATGCCCTGGCAGTAGCTCACCTCCTGCAGGAAAAGTGCAAAAAAATCCCAATAATGGGCTTTCCGCTGTTGTGCTAACTGTAACTGACACTACTTTACATAGTTAACACTTATTAACTTTTTGTAATCATTCTGTGGGATGTGCCATCACCCAGTGTGGGTCATCCACAGTAACATCCAGCAAGGCTGTTTCTGTTTTGTTTTAGACTTACCATTCCATTCTTTCTTGGTGGACTATTCTCCCCCACGAATATTATTATTATTAATAGTAGTAGTAGTAGTATTGTTGTATTTGTATATTCTATATTGCCTTAATAGTCAGAAGGAATGAAGCACGAAATGTAAGAAGGAAAAGCAATTTTAAAATCAATAAAGCAGATGGACCATGATCAAAACTAATTTAAAACAAACTCAGAATATATTAAACATGGGCAAATTTTCAATTATGAAGTTCAGAGCATGGCCAAGTCATTCCTATTTTGAAATGTTAATCATGCAAAGCAAAAAACAAAAGCATGGAGATTTTGTAAGCACTCATCCAACTAGAGTCACTGAGGGTGCAGAGTCTATCTTAGCAAGCGCAAGGTGAGAGGCAGGGTGCACCCTGGCCAAAGGCCATCGCAGGATCAACAATAAAAGACAGACAGCCATGTCTGCACTCCTAAAACTTTAAGATGCAGGTCTTTGGCTGTGGGAAAAAACACTGGGAGAGGACCCACACAGGCACTAGAAGAACATGCAAGCTCCACAGAGAAGGACCCCAGCTGTAAGTAGCACACTACAGACAAATTGCTACATGTTTTTTATTCATATGTACCAGCAAAGCAAAAGTGATATTGTCTTAATAGTATATTGCAGATATGTTGGTTTGGGGTGGGCAACCTTATTTGACATAGTACATTGCAACACTATTCTATGAGTGCTGCAGTTTTAGCAATTTTTGCAATCAACATGTTTTAGTGGCACGTCTAGTAAAAACCCTGTTTCTGCAAATAATAAAAGCAGTTTAGTAAGACAACCATCAGTGCTGTATCAGCTGACTGTAACTGTCCACTATGAAAGCACTGAATGAATATCATGTAAAAACCATGCAGTACTGTGGGGGGTGCACAATAAACCACAGTGGAAAATTAAGTCTCTGCCCAGGAAAAGAAAATTTAGAAGTGACTGCAGATTTTTATCAGTTCATTTGAGCTGCTGGTATTTTAATGTTTCATATAATCTAGGGGAAACAGCTACTTACTGTGTTGTAGACTGAATATGCAGAGAGGACATGAAAGAGAGATTGCTGCCTGTAAATAGAAGAAAGAGGAAGGAAAGAATAGGAGAGGAGAAGAAACAAAAGGAAACAAGGAAGAGGGAGAAAGAGAGAAAATGAAAAAATGAGAGATGGAAGAAAGAGTTTAAAATCACAAATCCCGACACTGTATGTGAAACTGTACGTAAACCTCACAGAAAACAGTGTATTGGACACAGAATTAAAAAAAACAGAACTGAGAGGAAACTAACATAAAGGAAAAAATACACACAAGTAACACAGAGAGAGCAAGACTACAGCACCATCTCTGCTCTTTAAAAAAAATAATTTTTGTATCGCTCCTGAACATCTGTTAAGTAAGGAAATGTTCTCCTGCCCCACACTTTCCACTGCTGCTTCTGAACAGGCCTGTGGACCATTAAACTGACAGTGACATCATTCTGTTATAGGATCAGGTTCCACACAAACCAGAACTCCAGAACTCAGCCTGCCCACCTCTCTCACACACTCAGTCCAAGTTCACCCTGAGGTCTCTCTACTACAGCCACTGATTTATTTTCCTCTCTCACTTTTTAAAAACTATTTGAATATGGTAACAGTTACAACCTGGAAAACAATATGTAAGGTACACTACATGACCCAAAGTATGAGGACATCCAAGCCATGTGCATCAATGTCCTTCTACAACAACCCTAATTTGTCTTGTCTCAGGTTTTCCCTCTGACTGGAACCTGGATGCAGGGATTTCAGTGCTCACCACTACTCATTTCAGCCTACTCTGAATCCAACCTAAACTGCAGTGAAACCAGAACTTCTGGTTCCTTCCAAAAGTAAGAAAACTCACAAACCTATTTAGATTTATATCTAAAATATCCAGTATCCATCCATCCATCTTCTTCCGCTTATCCAGGGCCGGGTCACGGGGGCAGCAGCCTAAGCAGAAAAGCCCAGACCTCCCTCTCCCCAGCCACCTCCTCCAGCTTGTCCGGGGGAACACCAAGGCGTTCCCAGGCCAGCTGAGAGATATAATCTCTCCAGCGTGTCCTTGGTCTGCCCCTGGGCCTCCTCCCAGTGGGACATGCCCGGAACACCTCACCCAGGAGGCGCCCAGGAGCCATCCTTGTCAGATGTCCGAACCACCTCAACCGGCTCCTTTCGATGTGAAGGAGCAGCGGCTGTACTCTGAGCCCCTCCCAGATGGCCAAACTTCTTACCCTATCTCTAAGGGAGAGGCCAGCCACCCTTCGGAGGAAGCTCATTTCTGCCGCTTGTATCCGCGATCTTGTTTTTTCAGTCACTACCCACAGCTCGTGACCACAGGTGAGGGTGGGGAAGTAGATCGACCGGTAAATTGAAAGTTTCACTTTTACACTCAGCTCTCTCTTCGCCACAACAGATCGGTACAGCATCCGCGTCACTGCAGCCGCAGCACCAATCCATCTGTCGATCTCCCGCTCCCTTCTCCCGTCACTCGTGAACAAGACCCCGAGATACTTAAACTCTTCCATTTGGGGCAAGAACTCGTCCCTGACCCGGAATGGGCACTCCACCCTTTTTCGGCTGAGGACCATGGCCTCAGATTTGGAGGTGCTGACTCTCATTTCCACCGCTTCACACTCGGCTGCGAACCGTTCCAAAGCGAGCCGGAGGCCATCACCCGATGAAGCCAACAGAACCACATCATCTGTGAAAAGCAGAGATGAGATTCTGAGACCACCCAAGGGAAAGCCTTCCGCCACTTGGCTACGCCTCGAAATTCTGTCCATAAAAATTACGAACAGAATCGGTGACAAAGGGCAGCCCTGGCGGAGCAGATAATATTGTCTTAAGTGATAATAAATAGAATAAACACACATAAACAAACATTTGTATCTATGTTCTTATCTTCATCTATGGTTATGAACTTTGGGTACTGACAGAAAGAACAAGATTGCAAATACAAGTGGTTCCTCTCCTTTGGTCTCAAAATACAGATACCTCAGATACAACACCCATGGTCATGCACTGTGGTGAAAGAATTAAATCACTAATGCAAGTTAAAGAGGTAGGGGGAGTTGCTTGGTCATCTATAAGGAACTCAGAGCTGCTGCCCTTCCAGAACTAAAGGAGCCAGTTGAGGTGGTTTGGGCATTTTACTAGGACACCTCTTAGATGAGGTGATTCTGGCATGTCTTACTGAGAGCAGCCCAGGAGGCAAGATCCATTATACACTGGACACATGATGTGACAGTGGTGGACTGGGAATAACTTGGCATCTCCAGGAAGAATGGGAGACGGTGGCTGGGGAGACATGGGCTTGGGCATCTCTGCAAAAACTACTGCCCCTGCAACCCAGACCCAGAAACACAGAAGATAATGGATAGATGGATGAGTCCTCTTAATTTTATGGTCTATCTAAGCTTCAGATTTCTGCCTCAGATATATCAGTGCAAGTGGTCCCCTGCTGTTTTAACCTCTCTGACATCCAACCCATACAACTGTATGTTCTGAGAGGCACAATTACTTATCAACCCTCAATTTACGTTTATTCATTTTAAAAAAGTATAACGTTTTCTATCTTTAAACTTTATGTTTAGGAGCACCAAAAAGAAAATGCTGAATTTCAAGAATTGAATATTTTTAGTGAGGACAGCCAGAAAGTAAGACTCTCAGGATGATGCAGACGCCAAACTTCAATAAGTAATTGTATCATATCAGAAGTGTTGGAACTTCCAAAGTAAAGCCCTAGTGTAATCCCCTCTGTGATTTTTTTGTAACACACTAATGTATTGCTATAATAAATCCAGTAATCACATTAGATTTACTAATCTGTTATTACTTGCATTAGTCTGCAGAAATCTGCATGTGGGGTTGATATTTAAACAAATCATCAATCATGTTCTTTCACTCATTTTAAGCTCCTTATTGCCAAATATTTAGATGCTGTACCACAGGGGTTTCTCAACTTTTGGGATAAACAAAGCATTTCTCCTTTTCTTCTGGGGTGGCTGTGGTTCAGGAGATAGGTGGTCTATCAGTTGGAAAGTCAGTCGTGTGATTCCTGGCTATTCTGCATGTCGAAGTATTGGGCACCGAAATTGTGAGTGTGCACATGAAAAAGCACTTGTATGAGTGTTCCTATGTGTGGGTGAAGGGCTTGTACTAAAAAGTGCTTTGATTGTTCATTTAGAGTAGAAGTACCTGTCCATTTACCATTCTTCTTCTTCTGTTCCTATCGACTCACTTGGAGGAGGAAGAAAAATAGAATAGCAATCTGCATCTTTTGAGGAATAGAGATATTCTTTTTATATTTGTTGCATGAAAACTGCAAACTCAACTCACACCTACATCAAGTAACTATAATATTAAATTAAGTAGCAGAGGAGGTTATTAATTAGTTTCAGCTACTTTGGTGTTAATTAAATTAATAACATGTGCACTAGAGGAGCAACAGTGAAACAAAGCAGGAATCATTTTTCACTCTTTTTTCCTGATTCTTTTTGTTTCACAGTGTCAGTGTCAGTGTCACTACTAGTAGCATGAGGCAATACCTGGACATTTCAGAGGTTGCACAGGTGGTCTAACTCCTACTGGCACATCAATACCTGCCATTGCCAGAAGGTTTTTGTGTCTCCTAGCACAGTCTCAAGAGCATGGAAGAGATTCCAGGAGACAGGCAGTTCATCTAGAAGAGCTGGACAGGGCTGTAGAAGTCCTTCACCTATTGATTGCTATGTCAGTTGAACTGAATTGAATTGAATCAAGCTGAATTATGTTTTTGTAAGTTTTTTTTGTAAGTTAAACACTAAGTAGAGGATGCATGTAGCCTAAAATTTTATACAGTTACCTGTGACAGTGCATCTTCAGCCATTATGTAGAACACCCCAAAGGTAATCTAACAGCTAGTGTAGCAAATTACTTTCTGTAAGTGGTAAGTGATTAATATAATTAATACAATTCTTTTTTTAAGTAGCACTACCAGGAATTACAGAAAATATTGTGTCCTACCTTAATTTTTTTACACTCCTGTTTTATCCTCCTAGTGACCTTTTTCATTAAGAAAAAACAGAGACATCAAGTTTCATTCCTATCATGACAGACTTAAAGTATTTTTAGAAGCTCTCATGCCACATTCATGCTACATACAGTTTAGAAAATCAGTAGAATTATTTTGCATTTAAGGATTTGAGCCACCATCTGAGGCAAAGCTATGTATTTGTGTCTCGCTTCCAATATGCATAAAAGGAGAAAGACAAAATACACATTTATGCAATCACACACATACAAATAAACACACCCCTCTTCTCCCCACCCACTCCTCCCATCTCCCACACCCAGACACACATACATACACTAAGAGAAGAACAGAGAGACGAGCAGACAGCACCGGCACACTTTTATGACTCACAAGTCCAGTGGACCAGATAAATTGCATAATATCTTATCTTTTAGTATACACTAAAAACCAGTCCCACAGACTTGAACACCACGCAAGGGTTAATGCAACCCAAGTCATTTTTTGTGCCTAAAACTAACAAGAAGTGCCAGAAAAATGACTTTATCTTTAAAGCATATATAATATTAACAGTTTTGGACATAAGTGGCAAGTTTTATCTTCCTCAAAAAAGAACAGTATGTCGGTCGGGAAACACAGACTGTAATTCTAAATAAAAAAATCATATTGTTTTTTAATCTGGAGGACTTACACCAAACTGTGAATCAGTCCTGCAGCCTTTCAATTTTAAAGACAAGATGGCCAGAGTCTCCAAAAGATATACTAAAAAATACTGCAAACTGCAATATCCCAGCCACAATATTAATAAAAAAAACTGCACCCGTTGAGGACTGACAGAGTTCAAAGTGTTTGCTCTACAAAATTAGGATTCAAAAATGAAGATCTAAAGAAATTCTGTAACACTGGCTTTAGCTTTAAAACTACAACTGTGGTAACACTTCTTTGATCACCAGTTAAGACAGTTAAGAAAAGGAATAGTCAGTTTGTTTCCAACTGTCTCCAGCATCTAAAATGCTATTAAAATTTGCATGCACTATATGTTTGTGTATGTGAAAAAAAAACTAACTAAATTGTAGTCGAATCATGAGTTAATTGAATTATAAGTAATTGAATAAGCAGGTAATTGAACATATCTGCATCCTGTGTCAGAGTCTTTGACTTACATTGATTTGGCCTCTTCGTCGTATCATCTATGCACTCTTATTGTCAGAATGTTGCTGCAGATCGCCTCATATCATTAATCAATTATTCACCAGTAGCCTGTTAATGTTTAATGAGTGAGGCTGCTGCGGTCAATTACTAATGAATTGTGGTCGTGGTGAGAAAGCTCAGAGGATAGGGCAAATCAGATACTACACACAGTCTGTGTGTGTGTTTGTATACATATACCTGAAAACACTTATTGCTTCCATTGGCATTTGTATGTGTAAATTACATTTTTGTAAGTTACACAATAATACTACAATTAGCAGTACTTCTATAATTAAGGGTCATTATTTATTTTGTATTTTGTTGCTTTTGTTTTTGTTTATTCCCCTCTGTGTTTGTTGCTTGTTTCTAGGTTGGTTAGTTCTTTTTTCTTATATTGATTTCTTTAATTATATATTCTTCACTACATGATTTTTTATTTTTTTAGAAAAACAGATATTTTTTGGCAGTTTGTTTATTTGTTTGTTTTTATGAACTGTCATAAGGCTGTGAGTGCACGAGGCTGAGGAAGTAATTACAAACACCATTCTCCCCAACATTTTCCAGTGCCTCCCGAGGCATTCCCAGGCTATATATCAACTCCTTTCGACACAAAGAAGCAGCAGGTCTACCCCAGAGGTTGAGCCATGTCACACTGTTCTGCAATCTAAATATTTTGGTCAACACTCAGAGCTCATGACCAGAGGTGAGGTTTCTGACTTCCAGCTAAGCTCCCACTTCATCACAAGAGTCCTTTTGTTGCCTGGAGTGAACAATCCACCCTGCTCCAGCGGGAAACCACGGCCTCAGACTTGGAGGTGCTAACTCTCATGAAACTCAACTTCAGACAGTCCAAAATGGGAAGTGAAGCCTATGATCTACAAAACTAAAAGAAGCATATCAACTGCAAAAAGCAGAGGCTGGACTGGACACACTTCTCATCCCAACTTTGCCTTGAGATTCTGTTCATAAATCTATGCGTACATGAAATATGAATGAAAATAGGATCTCAACAAGGGGTCCTCATACTCCATTATCCCGTTGAACCCAGTGTACAATTACTTAGGGGGCATGGCCATAAGCCAACTCAAATCTATAAAACCGTTTAGATTGGATATGATTCATATTGCCCCTCCAAGTGACAGCCTCCTTTTCAGCACCCTGGAATAAAGTTTTTTAGGGAGGATGAACAGTGTGATACTCTGTTATTAAACCCTCAGTCCACTAATCATTTCTACACAGATGCCAGTCTCCATCTGACACTGAAAAGGTGTGGCAGTATGTAGGGATGTAGTGATTCCAATCCCATTATCAATATCACTAATCAGTTCTCTCATCTATCCTCATTGGGTTCTCTTTGGCTCTGCTTTGAGAGTCACCACCATCGCTAAGCAACATATCAAAGACATTACATTTGTGCAAATGAACTGCATACTGTGTGGTCAAATGTTTGTGCACGTTGTGTGCACAAACATACTTTTCTTAAAAGTACTGCAGTATGTTACTCCCTGTCGAAAGTAATTTGTTACACTACTCATCACAGTACTTTCACATGAAATGCACTGTCTCATAGTTACCATTTCTTAATATAAACCTATTGGCTACAGTCCCACAGACCAACACAAATTCCTATCCTAGTGATGGCTCTCTTGGTATTTACGAATGAACACCAGCAACAGCATTTATGGAAACTAGCCCAGAGACTTCAGAGCGAACAGCACAATGATTCTACTTTATAAACATGAACAAGTGGAAACAGAGACTGCAACCTGACTGCTCATCACTGCTTTTGTTACCTGTTGAAGTTCAGGATCTGGCTGCAGGGCTGGGTTCTGCATTCATTCAGCTTTAACATCACTCTGGGTCCTTTGCTAGCTTAGCATTAGCATGCAATCTGTGCAGGTGCTTGCAATGAGCCAAAGTTGATAATGCAGTTGTTTCTGTCCTGGATGCAGTTTCTACTTTACTATCACACTCTTGTCTTTTTGTGCAGTAAAAATGAAAAATAATATCCACACTGTAGACTGTGCCACTAATTTCCTTCCCTGTACACAAACTGAAATCAGCTGATTGTAGCGCAAGTTCAGCTGATAAGTGGGACTGATAGGCAAGCAGACTAAGAATTACAAGCAGTTGAACTAATGGGAACCAGTTCTCTATAAGAGCCAGTTCTCGGTTCCATCCCCAATCATATTGATCATCATGGGTGCCAGGATGGGGTACAACCGTAAACCTGGCAACCAGCAAACCGGAGGACCTTGGTATTCTAATAGCATTAGAAAGCAATAAACCATCAAACACAATAAGAATGAGAAAAACAGTGGGAAAAGGATGCACAGATTAGAATTCTTGTTTTTGCTCTTCACTCTTTTTTCTCTATTAGAAATTTTTATATTTGCATAGCAGCAAATAATGTTTAGATGTAAAACATGGCAGACTGAGGCTGTGCCAGGTGAGTCACTGTTCAGTGACAAAGTATTCAGTACAAAGTTTTTTTGCGTGTATGTGTGTGTGGAAGGGGGTGACTGATGAGCAGACGAACATGAGACAGGTCAGTGCATGTCCTGTGAAGTGTTTTTGGCCCACAGTCTGTTGGCCATGCCTCTGTAACCAGGATAATTAGAGCCCAACCTCCTGTTAGGAGCCATAAACAGCCAAAAACAACATTAACCATTTGTTACACAATCCCAAACACACACATTATTATATATTCATCTAAAACAAATTTAGGGCAAATTTGATATGCGTCTTAATTTCCAAATATGAACATTGTTTTCAAATGCCAGCTACACACTGGCAGACTTTTGTGGAGTAGCGACTGTGGCAGCATCTATGCTATTCTGAACAGACTATTCCAGTCTTTTGAACGGGGCATTTAGCAAGAGAAGAGAATTTTATGAAGTATTCAAACCAAACAAAAAATCTGGGTTACAGGGTTTTGTTTGTTTTTTGTAATGCATGTTTTAAAAAAATGGGAACTATAGTCATGTGTAAAAGAATGTCTACATTTTTAAGGTTTCATATATGAGAACTTAGCAGGTTCTAAAATTACAACATCAGGTACAGACAACCCCAGATGAACAATATCATGTCATTATTTATTTAACAAAAACTAAGCCAAAATGTGTAAGTGTGTAATGTGTGAAAAACTAAGTTGCCTATCAATCTGGGAACTGTTATGAGGCAATTTCCAAACAAACTGAACTCCATCATTTTACAGTAACAGAGATTATTTACTTTTTATTATTATTATATTATTCATTTATTATTATTCACAATTTTTCATGTTTTTCAAGCGGAAAACATTTTAGACAGCTGCCAATCTTCCCGGGAGTGGACATCCCAGCATGTTATATGATACAGTCAGTACTTGTACAGTTAGCCTTGTTTGAAGCCTCTTCCCTCTACAAAGAACATGGCAACATGCTTAAGTTTGCAGCGACACATCTGAATAAACAACAGCACTCAACAACACTAACCATAAGACTCAATTTAAAAAAATATACTTTTTTTATGGCAGACAGAAATTTCCCTAATAGCCTCAAGCTTTACGTTTTTAGGAGTTCTTTTGTCCACTTGGCAACATCACAAGTGAGCACACTGACCAAAGCAAATGGACGCTTGTGGTTATAACTAGACCGGTTGTCTGACCAACACTGGGCACACTTCTAAGCACACTCGCTCCTCTGTGTGAAGCTCCATCCATCACGAGGCCAGGACAGGACAGAAGACCATGGGAAATGAAGCATGGTTAATTCTATTAGCCCATGGACACAAACAATCTGTGGGGAATCAAAGAAGAAGGAAACATAATCCCAGCGGAGCCATTTCCTGCTGCATGAGCTGGAGCAATTCACCATGATAAGGCAAAACGTTAAATTCCTCTACAAATACACATAACAGTATGAGGTAGTTTCATACAGTGACGTTCAGGATGTCCATATTTGCCATCTATCTCATTCATTTCTCTCTCTCTCTCTCTCTGTTGCTCTCTCCCTCTCTCTATTTCTTTCTTCCATTCTTTTTTCTTTCTTTCTTTCTTTTTGACTCTGCTGTCTGTGGGGAAAGGCCTGGCACAAAGCTCTCAAGCTGAGTGACCCTTATGGGACAAAGCTGGCTTTCTAGGCTTTTTGCATATATGCATGCCATCCAGACAATGAGGCCTTTATTAGAGTAGCCAGCATCTCCGAGCTGGAACGGCAGGGATGAGGAATGGAAGTCCGAGAAAGCTGTGACTGACACTGGGCACAAGTGAGAGTGTGTGCATTTCCCACCTCTTTCCCATGCATGTGTGTTTCACAGAGGTGTGAAGTGGATGCTCTTACCCTTTCTTCTTCAGTTAACTAGGAAATCTCTTCTCAACCAAAGCTTAATCTCAGAGTTTTCTGATGCCAGGTAGCATCATGCATTGCATGTATGGAAAAACGTCCAAGCTAGTTAGAAACTTTCATGTCATAAATCTCAATATAAAACAGGCAAAACAACATGCTGTGGCCTTTAGCTGCAATCACAAACAGCTCTGAGCAAGCCCTCAGACAGGCTATCTCTATGCACTTGACTAACTTTACAATACAAAAATCAAGCCTTAGTCGAATGAGTGCCTGTATTTGAGTGTGTGTGTGTGCATTGTACTACGTATTTCTGTGTGTATTGGTGTTGAGTAGAGAGAGAACGCTGTGTGACTCAATCATGCGTGAAGAGTATTTTCCGTTCAATAGGGGCTGCACACTTGCATACTTGCATTCTAATGACTCCATATGCATAATCATACTAGTACAGATACTGAGATGCGTATGTGTGTACACATTAACACACACCTATACCTACACACACACTACTGAATGCCACCTTGTGTTGTTCTCCTGATGGGAAATACACAGGTAAGAGAGACTGACACCTAACTTGTGAAAAATATCATGCATCCTGTTAGTGTGACGCATGATGTAAACTTCTAGTCACATCTCCAGGGTTGGATGCCCTTCTCTTCTAATATGCCTGAGCTAGCTGAAGCATGGGCAGCATGTTTAGTGCTGTTCTTCATCCTGACAAAATTGACTGTAATAATGTGTTTTAAACATTAATAGAGCCTGCATAAAATAAAAAAGGGGTAAGGATTTTTATATATACACCACTGCTTATATGTTTTGAGCCAGGCTACAAGGACAGATGAATGCGAACAAATTCTGTGTCACTCTGCACCTTTACACACATAAAACATCTAATTTGGAGCAGCACACACACACACTTACACACACACCTCTCTTCTCACTCTCTCACTCTCTGTCTTCACTCACTGAAGCTGGAGTTGTTGTTCTGAGTGGTAAACATGTGCTAAAGGGGGGGGGTGAGTGGCTAAGTTTTCTTTTTATCCAATAAAAATGTCTCCTTGCCAGATCGATTGTTGTTGCTAGGAGACTGAAGCATCCTTTGGCAAGGGGCTTCAGCTCTGCTCGTCTGTTGTTTCTCTCTCTCTCTCTCTCTTACTCTCTCCTCTCTCGTGCACGCGCGCTCACGGGCACACACACACACACACACACAACCACGGAGCTGGCGCGCAGAGCAGTGGCGCCCATCCTCTCTCTCAGTGCGACTCCTCCGAGGGATCAGGAGTAGACTAAGTCAAACTTCCAGCAGCTTGAGATTTGTGCGCAACCTTTCAAGGATCGAAGCCGTCAAGGTAGGTCAAATCTCACACATTCCTGACTGGCAGGCAGTGGTTGTCAGAGTGCAGTGAACGAATTGACAGTCCGGGAGCGTTCAAGCGCGCGTCAGCCAATCCTACTGTAGGGAGCAATTTGCTTTGAACTTTGCGCAGGATTTAAAAAGCCAGTTGTACTGCATAAACGTGCTTGTTGTTTCCTTTCAGTCACGTTCAGTAATTGTGGGTTGTGTCAGCGGGGGAAAAAATGGTTGCTAATCTCTGCAGCAGATGCACGATAAAGATACAGAAGGTGAAACAAAGACTATCTGCAGTTGCGTATTTCACTCCGCGCGGAGAAGTTATTTGGGTTCAGACAAACCGCACTGAGGCATGTCCCTCGGCTTTAGGCTTCCCAGGGAAGGATGGGCGGGTAGTCTTTGAAAAGAGGCATACAGGTGGATCCGATATCTGGATCTGGTCATTGTTTATCAGTGTTACTTTCCGTTTGCATCTAAGGATCCACTTCACACCTTGCGCTAGAGGAAAGGCAAGTGGACCTGCACTAAAGGTAGAACAAGCAAAATGGGAATGTCCACATTAGTTGCTGTGAATGAGCTAGACTGGATTTAACTAGCAATTTTGTATTTCTCACTAACAGGCGTGGAGGGGTAACAGAACTTAGTGGATAATTGGATAAACATATTGATTCATATAGCTAAACCCACATGTTGTTACTGGCCTTTTTTTTTTTAAAATCTTCTGCACTCTAGAAAAAAACTGCAAATTACAGTTTTATAAACAGTGAAAAATCATGGCCCGTGTCCGAATTCATGCAGAGCAGGTGCGTTTTTATAAGCCCAAGAGAGAGCTTGTAATTAGCTTTAATATATTAAGAGTCTATAATGTGCTGTCTTTTAAAAACAATCATAAAAACAAAAACAATGCATTTTAGTTGTGTGTATTTTTTGTGTTTAATTCTTACTGGTGTGCGCGTTGAGGTGCATTTTGGACACACTTCAGAAAAGATATCATTCCTGCCCCACACCACCCATCCTGAAGCATGTATCGATGTGTTGACTAGTCAGTGAAAGACTTTTCGTTACTCTTAATCAATTTTAACCAAAAATGTCATATTTTACTAAAATGATATGCAGCAGATAAGGATAAAATAATGTTTCTGTTATACTAGAGTTAAAGTATTGAATTGGGAACTACTAGATGATATAGAATTTTACCAAACCATGATCAAATGTCCATCTGTGATAATCATATACTGTGTTATTTTAAACTGTATGGGAAATGCAATATCAAAATGATAAGGTTACTAAATAAAGAGCAATGAGAACTTTTAAATTAACTTAGTGGCTCCATTAGAGAAGAGTGTATTTCCTCCACATGAACATGTTATTATTTCTTGTGTAAAATGCCAGCTACATGCTTTTTCAGAATAATATATATCAATTTAAAATATTCATATTGCTATGATTATGGATTTTTATGTATATTTTAAAAATGTAATATTTGATTAACTAGGCTGGGATGTCTTTATTGATGTAAAGCAACATCTCTGAGAGTAAATTCTTTGTGAAACTTGTTGCATAACTAAGTTTAATTTCACAATTGTACAGAGAGTTCGCACATCAATAACTCTCTCTGCATGTGCTTGTTGGAGTGTGTGAGAGGATGACAACTATGGGTGGGGATTTAGTGACTTTAACTTATGTTTACATGCTTATGTGTAAATGTATTTACGTGTGTTCTTCTGTGTCAGGAGATGTTAATCTGTGGGTAAGGCAGCAGAAAATTTCTCCTGCTGAATGGATGCATTTTGTTATCAAATGTGCTTACAAGCTTCTGATTGTGATTTCGATTTGTTTGTATGTACTATATATGTAGAAATGGTCATGTACATTCCACACACTACACCTAACTGAACTGGATGTACTACAGAACCTCATCATTAGCTGCTGTAGAGCAGTGCAAAGTGTGTGTATGTGCATGCTTGTGTTGTAACATAGATTCTGACTTTAGAAGAAATGCTGACCACTACATATTATGGGATGATGTTTTCTGTGATGCAATGACAGGTTGACTTTATTAGTTTATATATTTTTCTTATAAATCAGACGTATTAGCCAAAGTCCTTTTTCTAGTGCCATAAATGAGAGATTATGATGAGAATTTATGTCGTAGTCAGTTCTTTAAGCTTTTATAGGACATTTAAAAAGTTTTATTATTCATTGGGGGCACAGTGGCAGTTAATAGCAGTTTAATCCAAAAGCGACTTGTGTATTAGAAATATAACAAAGTATCCATAGAAATTTTTAGAACGCCACCTATATCATGACCTCTTTTCTGCAGCTATAGCCATACGTGCTGTGGGGAGCTCTAACATCCTGAAATGCACCTGCTCAACAGCTTGACAGGATTGTGCGTGACAGCTGAGACGGAGGTGTGTTTAATCATATGTTGGTGACTATATGTTACCAATGGCAGGATGTACATTAACTGCTGAGAAAAGAATGAGAGAGGAAAAGTGGAATTATGCTGCAAGAGTGTTTTTTAAGACATTATATATTTTTGTTATATTCAATTGAAAGTCGCCCACTGCTAACAAGGACAAAACTTTTATTTTTACAGAAACCTCTAATAGGAGGTGATTTCAGTACATTTTAATTATTTTTGATGAAGTATTTATATTTCATCTGATGTGAATATACTGGAACCAAAGCACAGGCATCAGGAAGGCTTGAATTTGGGATTTGGGGATTTTACTAAATCTTATCAAGGCATACAGTACATATTGTACAGAACATCTGTTAAGCAGTGGCTTTGGGACTGTGGTATTTCAGAAAGCAATATGGATATTCCATGTAGTGTTATTTATTTCTTTATTTATCTATGGGACTAATGTCCTAGCCAATTAAAAGCGGAACATAATTTTACTGAGTATAAAAGGATGAGAACATAACTATCAAAACTGAGCAAAATTTCTTAGACAAGGATGAAAATATACAAATATTTTTGCATGATTTAGAACTATTTGAAACAATCACGTTATATAATTATCATTTGAATAATTGCTGAGATGTGTGGAGTTCCAGTGAAGAGGATTAAGTGTGACTAACTGGAATATAAATAATTTAAATATATTTTTTTTTTATTTAATCGTTTGTGCATATGTTAAAAATCTCATTTGTATGTTACACTTTTTAAAAGGATATTTTCATGTTAAAATGTTTGATGAAGCATACGTCACTGAAACTGAAGCATAGAAAAAGCTGACACTGACAGTGAATTACCAGCGTTTGCTCCTATTTTACGGTAATATTCATTTAAACTGGTCAACAGAGTCTCCATGAGTACTTTTGACGCTCAGGTGTTTCTGAGGACAGCAGAGTGCTTTTTTATGTCGCTGTCCGTGGTGCTGAATTTATTTTCTTCATGACTTGAAGTCTTTGTAGGCAGTCTCATACCTACAAGGCATAAATGAAATTAACATCACACGAGACTGTATTTTCACAATTGTTACGCTGATGTGGAATCATGACTTTTCCTCTTTTGTTCTATTCTTTCTCTTTCTGGTTTCTTGTGTTCATCAACACAGAAGATGAGGGGATGAAAACATGGGATCTAATCTTAGTGTAAAGCCAAGACGAGTCTAACACAGTAAGCAGACAGGTAGGTCGATCAAATGAACCACTTTGATGAACAAATATGGCATGAACTATGCTCTGTTTCTGCTTGCGTGAGTCTGCTCCATGTGTCTTATACTGCATGGACATGTAGGTTAACACCTGCCTCTGAATTGCTATAGGTATCAATGGTTATTTGTCTCTATGGGATGAATTTATGACCAATCAGTGGCATCGCCACTCATTAAAAGAATAAGCAAGTGTCTATTGAAGTAATTAAATGCAGTAACTTGCTGCTCACCAACAGACCAATATTTTGTTAAAGTAGGTATCATTCCATGAAGCCATATTTGGCTTCAGCTTTATGTACTATATCATCATAATAAGACCACACTATCACTTTCATGGCAGTTTCATCACAGAAACAAACAAAAAACACTTTTATTCCAAGTTTATTCCAAATGAATAGATCTCCAGTTTCCCTACTTTTAAATCTCCACATTGCTAACTTGCCACATCGGCGTCTGAGCTCACCTACTTGATTGTCTTGATGTTTTTAAACATGATATTTAGGAATTTGGCTCTCCCAAGGACTGATAATTTGGATATCACTCCTACACTGATTTCCAAAAGCCAGCATGTCTAAATTTTACAAAATGTTTATTTGGCATATTTTTTGGCTGTAAGACAGTTATTGACAAATAAAAATGATGGGACATAATGTTTATAACAGGGACCTAAATTAGGGAATCCTAGAAAGCAGGAGAAAGCATCAAAGAGAAAAAGTTACATAGGCATATTTGTGTAAAGATTCTGGTTTTCTAGCATTTTCTAGCATATATCATTTTGGAGTTGAGGTTTTGTTTTTTTGTTAAATGGTTTCATTTTGTGGATAATTGCCGTTTTTAGTGATTCCATGTAGGGAGTAGTCATTAACACAAAAAATAGGTCCTTCGTTCCATTCTCGAAGGCCTCCTGAAGTTCTTTCTTTGAAGGTCTTTCCAGTTTTGTCATTTTTTTCTTTATAGAAACACTGTTGCTGTGCTCAACATGATCCTTTCACTGTTATGCTCCAGTGAGGAAACAGGGAAGTGTTTGGAAATCACTGCTGCTTCCCACAGCTCACCTCTCATCATTACCCACAGTCACAGCATACACTGAGCTGCGCACACACTTACAAGCATGCACGTGTATACACTGTGTGCACACTGCTATGTCTGTTCACTGACATCCCTTTTTCACTACATGCACACATGCATACATACGCTCAGGGGATGAGGCAGTGAGCGAAAGGGCAGTGGGATGTACAGCTGTGATGGTGTGTCTCAGAGAGAGATCAGACTTGTTAATAAATTATGATCTTGAGGAGGGAAACTGTGTGTATGTGAGAGAATGTGTGAAATGCATAGTGAGGGGTGGCTTCCTGGTCATGCAGTAGCTGCTATTGATACAAAACAAAAGTTACATGGTGCAGATGTCATGACATTTCCAGATGTTTTATTGCTGGATTACAACCTTTTTCATCTGATGCCAATTAATGGTTGTTTTAACTGATAGCTGATAATACACAGCGTAATAACCAAATGAAGATCCAGAACTGGGTTAGTGTTTGGAATGGGCAATTTGAAAATGGAAAAACAGCAGTA
Organism: Etia nguti; assembly: GCA_015106755.1. NCBI lineage: Eukaryota > Metazoa > Chordata > Actinopteri > Cichliformes > Cichlidae > Etia > Etia nguti. The sequence continues at coordinate 21,655 of VUQG01041157.1, read as the reverse complement.
CAAGTCATTATGTATGTAAATGTTAGTGTTTTATATTCCCTTTGGTAGTGTGACAGTGGCATGCAACTGAGTTTTTTATTACTTCTGTCTGTGAATATGTGATTTAAAATGGAGGGCATTCAGCTGACGGCTTTATCACTGTTTTAACTAAACCTGTGAGGAGCACACACAGTGTCAGTTTTCTTTTTTATCTCATGTCACTGGTCAGCACTGTTTTATTAACTGCGATAGGTAAATGACTACTGCGTGAAATAAGGAGTAGTTCTGCTTTCATTTGTATGTCATAACCAGGCAAAACTTCCTGTCACGCACAGAATCGTCCAGCAGTGTAAAGCGTCTCTTTCTCAGGTCTTGGTCACATTACAGCCATAGTAACCTTTCCTCCCCTGTTGCATCAGGTATAGTAACTACATTGTTCATACAGTATTCACCCATATTGCTCAAGTCAAATTCTCTCTATCCGACCACTCAGCGTTTCCTTGCTCACTGCTGTGCGGGCATCTGGCACACACCTGGGAACTGCATGAGAGCTGTGAATGTCATTTTGAAGTAATCAATAAATAATAGTAGGTGCAGCATAGTGCCATAAGTTGAAACTGTAGTTTGGACAATTGTGAATTTAGATTTAATTTTAACTATATTGCATAAATGTCTTCTCCAAAGCAAAACGACTGAAAACAACTATTACAACAGTGACAGCCACTTCATTAGGTACACCTGTTCAGTCACTCATGAATGTAGATACAGTATCCAATCAGGCAAAAACGTAGCAGCAACGCAAAGCATTTAGGCATGTGGGCATAGTCAAGATGACATAATGAAGTTCAAACCAAGCGTCAGCATGGGAAAGAAAAGTGAGTTTAGTGAGTTGAATGAGGCATGGTTGTCCGTGCCAGATCTGAGTATTTCAGAAAGTGCTGATCTACTGGGATTTTCCCACATAACCATCTCAAGGGTTTACAAAGAAAAGAAAAACTATCCAGTGAGCAGCAGTTCCCGTGATGAAAATGCCTTGTTGATGCCAGAGGTCAGAGGAGAATGGCCAGACTGTGCTGAGCTGATAGGACGGCAACAGCAACTCATATAACCTCTAGCTGAAACCAAGCTACACAGAAATGCGTCTCTGACCACACAACGTATCGATCCTTAAAGCACATGAGCTACAGCAGCAGAAGACCTCACCGGATACCGCTCCTGTCAGCTAAAAACTGAGGTTTTAATTTGCATAGGTACACCAAAATTAAATGAAAAATGTTGCCTGATATGATGAGTCTTGATCTCTGCTGGATGAAAATCTCAGAGGAATGTTTCCAGCACCAAATGAAGGCAGTTTTGAAGGCCAAAGGGGATCCAAGACCACTAAGAGCAAGGTGTACCTAAAGTGGTCTGTGTGTGTATGCTTTATGGTTTTTGCCTAAAAGTCAGCTTGTTTTTGAGCTTTTATAATTTGACACATATGACCCAATAAACAAAATGTTGCACTAGATACTTAAAAATTCTCACTTCAGGTCTTATTTATATACATTTGTGCTCAAAGCATTCTCCAGCTGTCACAGTGTTAAGTGTGTATGCATTTGTTTTCGGGTTTTTTGTCTTGTTTGATATTGATAGTCACTCATTGTAAAAAAGTACAAATAAAATCGTCCCTTGCTTTAAAACATAAAAAATAAATATAATATTCACAAGTCAGAAAGATGAAACTGAACTTTTTAATATAGTTAAATAAAGAGTTCCTGTTTAAATTCAGTAGACTGAACTTTTTGTGCTGATGTGGGAACAATGAATTTTACAATTATGAGGAGGAGGATTCCAGGGCTAATGTGGGAGGGCAAATCATAAACTTAGTACATCATTTAAATTCTAATAATTAGTGAGGAATGTCGGCAGTAATTGGTTTTTGCACATAACCACCTAACCGAAATCAAGAAAAGCCGACCAACATTGCTCCTATCTGAAAGGCTTTTGTCTCTGTCCAACTCAATTAAATGTACTCTTCTAACAGCCTCAGATAGCCTATACTGTGGTCAACACTCCATTACTCTCTACCTGTCTATTAAAGCTCCGTGCACCTCAAGTATCGACCACGGTGACGAGAGAGTGGCAAGCTGTGTGAACATGAATTCAGTAGGGTACCACAAGATCTGTGCCATGGTGAGTTAGACTGATGCGTCATGATGTCTCACAGGGTCATTACATGACAGTTAAGTTGATAGATGCAATCCACTGAGGAGTAATTCTACTTCTGACAGTCCACTGCCTTTTATAGTGATAAACTGCAGGTCTGATGGATGCTTTCACACATTTCCCCACCCTTTTCTGTTTTTAGGTTGAACAGACATTCTTTAATGTTTAAATCATGCAGTCAGACGTGCTGGAGATCACAAAACCCAGGGAATGCACACATACAGAGACATCTGATTGAAACTTAGTGGGAAAGGATAAAATATTAATCAATTTTCAACACAATGTAGAATAATTTCTCAATTCTTTTTGTTTTATTTTTGTCAGTTAAATGTAAAAGTTTCTCAGATGCTGGGTGACGTTGCTCTTTCTTTGCAATCAGCTATCAAAAACTCAAACATATTGGAAAAACAGAGACAAATGTGCATATTTTATATGTTTGAACACCTTGTTTAACATTGTAACTTCACACGAGACTCGAACGAAGCAGAGTTGAAATGAAATTAAAACTATTAATAAAATTTATGTCAGTTAATGCAGTTTCATGGTTAATTTCAAGCCATTTTGGAGGTCTCGCTGTACCACAACTTACAAAAAACAGACCGCTAAGCACTCCCACTGCAGACTTTTTGTGGTGCTCGAAGGTTAAAAGCTCTTTTAGTGGAGGATCCTTTTGGAGTACCCACTGTACATGAGAGCACAGTCTAGCCCGTGTAGCTCTAAAGTGCTCTATACGGGTTAAACCTATTTTCATTATAAATTTACTCCAGAGTCTGTAACAGCGGGAGGATTGTGCATTATATTATGTGAAACCAGAGTTCAGAGGCTGTGTGGTTAATATTTGCAATTCAAGTTATCTCTAAGTTCCATTTCTATGTCATGTCTGACATGATACCACCTTTAACCTTGGACCCTAATGGAGGTCAGAAATATACCGATTGACCAATACAGGAAAGGCAGAGTTGAGTACCTGATTATTGATTTTAACTGGTAAATGGTAATAAAAGATGGCATACCAAGCAGAGCTATAAAATGCAGATAAAATTTAGCATGAACTTATTTATAAAACTTTTTTTTAAAAACCATGTAGATTTATGCGCTACCAACAAAAGGGTTGGAAGGTTGTGCATCATGTCTTGCTCGTTGTTTGGTTGTTGTATTTTGTGAGATGTTTCTGTCCTATTTATGGATCATCAGTCTTTCCTGCCTAAAACGCACTTTGTAAATAATTAATGGTCACAGCCCATTGCACCCGTTACACTGTCAGAAGTCTAGGACACCAGTTCTACACTCATATGTACGCACGCACAAACACACACACACACACACACACACACACACAGACAGGTCATTGTTTTGTGGGTGGAAAAATAAAAAGTACCCTTTTCACACAATTTGAAAAGGCTACGCCGCACCCCGTCTTTAACAATTCATACACCTTGAATTCACATTCACTTAACAGTAGTAAGTACCACTGTTCTTACTTGGCCTTAAAAGATAAGAATGAGAAAGGAGAAAGAGATGGAAGGAGGCTGAAACACACAAAGCCACTGATGAATTAACTGATAAAGCTCTGACAGTGTGCAGCGTCTTCTAAGGGGTCTGTTGTTCAGCACACAGCAGCAAAGCTTCTGATGCTACATCCATTCTCTTTCTCTTAAAAAGGAAAGAAAGAAAGACCTCACACACATACATACATACAGTGTCTTCTCATACTGTGAGATTCATGTCATTGGAGCACCTTTCAGTTCTGTCAGATCTGTAATAGTCAGATAAACAGGCACATACACACACACACACACACTCAGTGGTAACACACAGGTTGTGGGGCTATCTCTCCTCTCAGCGTACTGTGGTCCATCGACCCTGCATGGCTGCTCTCAGCTGGATACGTGTCATCCACAGCAGCCCTGCCTGTTAGGGAGAGAGTGAGGGCTGCGGTGGGTGTAAGGGAGGTGGAAATAAATGGGAAGAGTGGAGTACCACCAAAGGAGGGGGGTGGAGGAAGGGATGCAGGGAAGCTGCTTTGGAGCAACCAGAGGATGTAACATGAGAAGCAAAAGAGGAGTGTGGTTTGACTTGAGCAGGGTCAGAGGTGAAATAGGGTTGTCTGTCAGATGTTACTCTGCATCATAGCTCCCAGGGAGAAGGGTCAGTAGTCTTCCTGCTCTCTCTTTTTAGTTAACAGTGCTGTTATTTTCTGCCTGTTATTTACTCACCTCATGTATCCCCCCCATATCTCTCTAATAGGGCTCTTTGATGATGTTGCTATGTGCCAGCTGGTGTCTTCTCCCATCCTTTTCAATTCAGGTAAGGCAGTTAATAGCTGTGTGTGCCTATGTAATGCAAAGGTAGATGTCTGTATATCAGTCTGTGAATTAACTGTAAAACTAAGAGGTCATGGTTTTACAGGGAGCACATATCCTGTTTATTTTTGTTTGTGTTTTTGGACGGATGCAATGACTTCTTGTCTCCCTTGCTTAAAGTCACTGCACCTAGCCAAAAAAACACAGACACCAAACCAAAAAAATGTTTGCTTTAAATTTTGTATGGGTGCATCTTATTTCTAAAGAATAAACAAGTAAAATGTGTGTTGGTAGTAGTTTGGTAAGCCACTTTTGTTACCTTGGAGTTAGTTTGGTGGCAAAGGATACTTTTGCTTGTTTGTTTTGTTTGGTCATGCTTAAATATGGAGCAGATGGGGCAGACAGCATTTTGATGTGCACTTTCATGGGCCTAATTAGGGGTTTAATCATTCAGAAACAAAAATTTCATCTTCGTCACATTTCGATTTGCCAATTTCACGACATTCCATCAAGGCGAAGGGCACACTGGATGTACAACTGAATAGATTTCACTTTTACTTTACAATAATTCTCAATCATCAAGATGTCAGTGTGTCTTTGCAGAAATGTTACAGTCCCTAGTAAGAGTGTTTATTCAACTTGTAGAGTTGCAAGGACCGAAGATCATTCAAAGAATGGCACCATGCAGTAAAAGCTGTTAACCACGAATGTGGCATTAGAAAAGATGTGTTTTGTGATGTAGCGGTGGTGAGTTATTTCATTCTCTATAAAGATTAGCACCAGTTTGTGTTTTCCTGCCCCCCCCCCAAAAAAAAAAGTTGAGGTCAAAACTACTCAGCGTTTTAAATAAGTATTTTTAATACAGCCTCTGTCACTGCTCTGCATGAAAAACCTGAGGCTTATTGTCCTGTACTTTAACCTCCTTGGAAACGTTTTCAGTAATGAAAAAAGGGACAAAAAGATTTTCTGTTACACAGTGTGTGCTCCACTTGCATAGTTGCTCTTGAGAAAGGAAGTTGGGTTTGGGAACTTTCCAAGAGGTTATAATGAAGCAAACATTCAATTTCAGCGGACACCATGAGAGAGTGTAAAAGTGCTGGGAGATATTATTTGGCACATTTCTGGGAAGTTGACCTCAAGAGCTGCCAATTATAGCAAAGCATGGTTTCAAAGGAGTGCATTGAAGGAACTCTTATAGTTCTAGCTCCATAAATATACAATTTTAAACTCAACAACACACATCCATGAGCATGTGCTTACACCAAGACACCCTCAAAACAAACACATCTGCAGCCTTCTTATAGTGTTGTCCTCAAAAGTAATCTCATTACAATGTTCTCTTTTTTTGTTAGATTCAATAATATAATTACTAATAATCATATCATTATTATTATTATTATTATTATTATTATTATCAATTTTAATTTTTTGGAGGCTATATTTATAGGGACTCCAACTTTTTCAGGGGAATACTGGAAATCGTTCAAGGAGGATCTATTTTTTTCTCTCCAATGCAGACACACATCAAGGATGTGTGACGGCTTTGAGAATTGATATAAATCTTTAATTGACACCATCAATGTCATCCCCCATGTCCCTCCAAAATATAGAAATTAAGTGGAATTAAATATCCATGTCAGGTAATCTTCTGTCGGAATTTGACAGGAACATCACAGTTATATAAATAATATATGCCCATATAAATCATATAAATTTTACAGTTCAAATTATGTATTAGTACTCCTGCCTTGCCTACAGTAAGCATTTATTATGTATCATATAACCTGATTTTGTGTGTCCTTTACTTGCTTCCTGACCACACTCATTCAGATCTCTGTTGGTTGATGCACAAGGAAGCTAAGACATAGAAATAGTCTGCTTTTAGGTCAACCCCTCAGAGAAGCAGAGGTGTGTGTTTGTGCATGTGTGTGTGCACGTGTGTGGGTGGGTGTTTGTCTGGGTGTGTGCGTTTGTCTGTATGTGTGTGATATTACAGAGCAGAGTAGTAAAGGTATGGCAGCCGCCTGAAGAAAAATTTGAGCTGCCTGCATCTAAGAGAAGCTTTCATCCTCCTACCTGCCCACTAAAGAGGGGAGACTTACTCTCTCGCTTTCTCTTACACATGTGCACGCGCACACACACGCACATAAACACACACAGATAAAGTAGCAATCAAGAGAAATTTTACCATGAGCTTGCTCCTTGGTCTAGATTGATTTTTCTAGTCACAACGTCAACCTCCAGCTTCTGTCTTATCTCTCCCGAGGATTGCAGGAGAGGCACGAGTGGCAGAATTTAAAAGAAGTGAGCTATGTCTTACTCAAGCCTTTTGAGTGACTTTTTAGTAGCCAAATGCAAACTCAACAACACAGAGAGAATTAGGGAGGCTAACGGGATTGCTTCTTGGGGTTGACAACAGACATCAGACATCCTGGTGATGAGGTCAAGGTGTGTGTGTGCACACATAATTCTGTTTGCTTGGTTGTATTTGTTCATTTACTGATGGGTAATTTCACTGCATTTGAAGAAAAGAAAAAAAGCAGTAGATCTTATATAGTTTTTAATTATACCTTCAAAGCAATTCCTCTGGACAAAATAGACATCAGAGATATAATCTGGCACTTTGACAAGTCAGCAAAGCAACAGCCTGATGAGAGTGTATTAGTTGGGAGCTGTGTGAATATAGGAATATGAGGCTATAATTTGCACCTGCAAATGTAATGACCTTTACTACCCACTGAGCTTGATTTAAATGACACAGTCCACTTGATCGTTGCTGACCAATATTCATTATGACCTTTATGACCACAGTGTTATCCTAACGACTGCCTCCAACAGGACAACCTCCCATGTGACAAAACTCAGACCATCTCAGACTGGTTTCTTAAACAAGACAGTGAGTTAACTGTACTCAAAGGGCCTCTACAGTCATCAGATCTCAAACCAACAGAGCACCTTTGGATGCTGTAGGGCAGGCAATGTGGACGAAAATGTTTCCAGCACCTTGTTGAATCTTTGCCAAGAAGTCTTAGGGCAGTTCTGAAGGCAAAAGGGGGTCCAACCTGATAATAGCACCTACCACCTCATTCGGTGTGCCTACTAAAGTGGCAGGTGAGTGTAATTTATTTAAGGCATGTAAGGTTTTCTTGCATTCTTTCTTGAATTTCCAAATTGTGCTACCAACTCACCAAGAATCCTGTAACCTGTATCCTGTTGATACCTTCATGTGTTCATGAGCAAATTATTTCTTACTTTAAACACTTTACACATTTTTATGTGAACAAATCAGTCTTTTTGTTGAATAGAAGGATTCCAGGGAAATCTTCTCTAGGTCTTACCTTCTGCGACACTTGCATTATGCAATGAAATCATACACTGCCAGCTGTTTCTTGGACAATGTATGCCTTTTAAGATTCTTCACAAGGGTCTAGGTTTGTTGAAATTACTTTATAAATATTTTCGTAGGTGTTTTAGCAATACATCATCATAAAAATCTCACTCAGATTATCCCCTCAAAGCAATTTGCACATAGCTAGTTAGTAAGTAAGTAAGTAAGCGTAATTTCTTTTTACTGATGTGTAGTATTGTTTCACACAGGTCTTGGGAAGATTAAAGCATTCTGATGCAAAATATTAATTCAACCCCCTCTCAAATGAAGTTTAAAAAGACATCTGAAATAAAACACAAGCTGATAGACCAGCCTCCTAAAAGCAGGACATGTTTTGTCTCATTAGCCTACTCTTGCCTACATTATTGCTAACTTACACATGCTAGGTCCTAATAAATAGAGCAGCTAACATTCGCAGTGACCTTTCCAGACAGCTCACCTCATTAACATGTGCCCATACTGTTAGAACCTATCAGAATGCACCAGCATATAACACAGCAGTTACTGCTTGCCTAACTAACATTAGTCAATAGATTTGTAATATCCCCCGAGACTAGATATGAGAAAGAATGCAGGCTTCAGACCCAGAAGCTACCTCCATCATCTAAATACAATCTAAAATTGCTACCGTCAGCACCTTTGCTGTAATCCTTTGCTGTTCCTGCTGTCATGACAGTCTGACAGTTGAACACTTATTAAACGTAATGCCCGTAGGATGCATGCTATCCATGCGAAAAGAAGGCTGCAGTGGAGCGACTGTGCTTGGATGCTACGGTGCTACACAAACCTATACCCACTCCCAGGGTATGCTTGATCGTCTAAATAAAAATTGGTTTGTGAATTAATGATGTTTCTTGTTCATTGGCTGAAAGATTTGGCGGTAGCATAAGAACTATTCATCTTACAGATGAAACTTGGAATTCTGGGACATCTAAATAGCATCATAGCGAAATAGTATCATTTCAATCTATTATAAAGTTCAAGTTCAACATTACTTTCATTGAAATTAGTCATAAAATCACATTTTTATGGCCTGACTCCCTTAAGACAAAGGACACAGGCTATATATACAATGGGCAAGATAGTACAAAAATGTAAAATGCACTGCTGGTGGTAAAGTTTGGGTCTTAGTTTGTTTGGTCTAATCATTATGAAGTTAGACCAAACCATTCTTGCTACTGCCTTTGTGGTTCTTTCAGGCAGCCATCCTGAGCTGTCAGTTTGCCAAACCACACTACGAATAAGCCTGTCAAGACACTCCCGATGGCACTCCGTTAAAAGTACACAAGACTTTGGTACTCATGCCAAAATTCTTGAAACCCTCAGAATACAATCTCTGCTGTGCCTTATTAAATGCAGCTAATGTTGAGCAACAATGTGAGGGTGTCTGTGATGTGTAAACCTAGAAATCTAAAACTGTCCACAAGAGATGACCAACAGATGGAAATAAGAATATGATTTTCTTTGATGTTTCTAAATGATTTCTTTTGTTTTATTGATATTTGGGGAGAGGTTTTTCTCTTTGCGCCATATGGTTAGGTCTGCCACTTGCTTCCTATAGTGTCTCTCACCACTGCTGCTTATTAGTCTCATCTCTGTGGTGTCATCTGCAAATTTTATGATTCTGTTGTTGTCATATTTGGCAACACAGTTCTGTGTAAACAGACTGTACTCTAGGGGACTGAGAGAGCAGCCCTAAGGCATGCATTGTAGATGAGAATGGTTTACCTATTCTCACAGTCTAGGAACTGCTTCCCAGAAAATTGTATTGAAAGCAAATCTGTAATCACTAAACAAAAATGTAATTTATGTATTTTTCATTTCAAGGTGTACTAAAGCAGCGTGCAAAGTAAATGATATAGCATCACCTGGAACAGTAGGTAAATAGTATAATAAATAATGTGTGGAGGATAGCAGGAATGCAAGCAAATCTATGAGTCCTAATCCTTTTTAAGATCTGTCTCTGTTACCTGTAGACCAGCCTCATTGGGAGGGCTCGGTGGTGCTGTCACTGGCTCTAAGTTGTGAGTTTCAAAACTAGTATAAAAAATGCTCAACTCATCTGGGAGAGAGGCACAGATGTTGATAGCTACACTAGGTTTTGATAGACCTGGATATTTGGTAATGTTCCTTATTTCTTGATTTAAAATTAGTGGTACATTCTGTCCAAATACACACACACACACAGAGACACACACACACACACACACACACACACACATTTGCACACGTATCAAATTTTGTTGTTGGGTAAGAAAGAGTAGCACTGGAATATGGTTATTCACAAAGAATTTAAGATAGTCACTGACCATTCCACTAACCTTGAAAAAGTTGTAGCCCTGGGGCCCATGCTGCTTTAATGTGGCCTTGGCTGTACTGTCCTCACAGTCGGCTGCAAGCATTTCACTTTCTGCTTGTAGGCATGAAGCAAGAGCACTGACAGGTAGTTGGATTTCCCAAAGTAAGGTGAGGTTTTTGCCTCTGGTTATGCAGGTGAAATGCAGAAAAAGTTTTGGTAGCACAGATTTTAAGTTACAGAAGTCAGAATATCTCCTGTGTGCTAATGGCTCCATACAGATCATTCAGTGCCTCTGCAGCAACATCTCACACAGGGAATTATCTTAGAGGTAGAATAACCTGCTCCTTTTTCTTTAGCTGTTTCAGAAGTGGGAGGCCATAGTACAAGACTATTTAAAATAAGCGGACAGTGACCTGTCAGTAAAGAACTCAGAACAGAACAGAACATACAACGGCCCTTCGTATCCTTTGAGAGCTGGTTAAGACGTGAGGTTCAGTCCCCTTTTTCCTTGAGCACTGGATGTTGGCATGAAATCAGCCATTTGTTTTGTGCAATAGCAGTGAAGTATGAAATGAAAACGAGTGAAAGCATCCCACAACCCTCTCACCCCTTGTTGGATCCCTCCAGCAGCATGGCTGTGTGCTGTTATTATAAAACCAGCATGCTGATGTTTAGGAGTTATATACTATACTAAACAAGTTACTTTTGAGTGTTTGTCATATGAACATTTGTTAAGTAGATTAAATAGTAATCAAAGGTATTATAGTGCTTCCTCTGGAAAAATAAAAAGAACATTAAATTCTGAAATTTTATATCAATTAATCCACTAGTTCAGACTATTCCTTTTCCAAAAATGTAAACCTCAAAGGAAGCAGCACTACTAATTTTAAGGGAAATCCATCCAATAATTGTAAAGGCCTTTCAGTGTTGATAGTATTCAGTGTTCTCTTTACATCTGATATGATACATTATTTTGTACTGGTGACATGTGACCATGTATGCCATAAAGATTTTGAAACAAAAGCAACTTTTCAGCAACTTAAAGTGATTGGTTTTGGTTAAAAGAAATAACACTGACTATTAACTAACTGCAAACTGCGGTAAATGTTTTGCTGGCCCACCAAGTCAGTACCACCTGCAGTTTTTCCTATCACTATGGCTACTGTATGAGCGAAACATAAAATATGTTTTTTTGGACATTTGCTGGGGGAAAAAAATGCTTTCCCACACACCCGAGGGAGGTTGGTTAACAAAAATTGATGATGGGTTATAAACTGCTTTCACAAACACAGTGTTTTTATTGTGGAATGAACAGTTCCTTAATTGTCAGCTCCCTAACTCCAAATATTCTGACTATCCCTAAAAAAAGCTAAAGACATTGCCTAGCTGTAGTTGATTGGGTCTATCTACAGCACACTTGGCATACATTATTATATACTAAGATCTTATATACTAAGATTTAAGATGGTGAGATACCTTATCAATACCTGTTCTAAATGCAAAGGCCATAGTGATGCATTGTAATAGTACACATAATGTATCAAGGTGCCTTGTCTTAACTCATTAAAATATTGATCTCAGTACACTTACCTTAATGATCCTCAACAGAATATTTTCCCTTGCAAATGCCCACAGCTCTGCACTTCAGCTTGCAATGCATGGATGCTGCTAAAGCAGCTAAAGCTTTTTTTACAGGACAAACCCCCTCCAGAGCTACTGAAGCTCTTGTATAAATCTTTATAAACCTTTATACTCTAAGTTGTACTGTCCAAACAAGTAAACTGCAAAATCTGTAGAGTACATCTTTAACATTTAGCTCATATATTCATATATTTTAGGCTGACTTTGACAAAAATGGAGGTGGAGCACATTAGTGAAGAAAACAGTCAAAACACAGCTTTAATTGAGTCGTAAGATGAGTAAGTAGCATCAGCTGTTGTTGGCCTCATTGTTGTCAGACAGCTTCTTTCATGGTAAAATGCATTCAGCCCTCACTCTGTAATTATGCAAGGGAGAGGGGGAGCAATAAATCTGATAACACACACACGCACACACACATGCACACATATACTTAGGGATATAAACTCATGGACAAGCGGAGAATTGTTGGAACAGAGATGAGATTAGAGAAGCTTTTCTGATCTGTGGCATGAGAAGACTTGGCTCGTGTATCAACCAGCCATCTAAGCTGGCTTATCCTGATACAACCAGGGGCAGACACCACACACACACACACACACGCGCGCACATGTGCACACTTACAATAAGAAAGTTTACCGGGTGATGTAAGGGAGGAGGAGGTTGGAGAAGAGTGGGGTAAAATCTCCAAACAATTCCATATCCCTGTTAGTCATGGCCTTGCTTTGCCTATAAAGCAGAAATGACTGAGCCCTTGTTAGCAGTGTCCCCAAACTCCACTAAAATGTCTACTTTGCTGTCTTTCTACTTCATTGTACCACAAAAAGTATTTCAGCTTTTAGATTTGCCCTGTGGCATGTGGACTGACAAACTTATATCCCTCTCTTCTCTCCTCCTCTCTTCTCCCTTCTTCTGCAAGCAGAACTGATGCCCAGATGGTGTGCCCCTCCATGTGTGGTCCAGTTCAGTTCTCCCTGACCGTTTCATGGGCCACAAAACAACCCAAGCATCCACGGCCGCTGCCTGACTCAACCCCACTGAGCACTGTCCACTTCACTCGTAACCCCTCACCCCTAACCTTAACCCTTAGCCCTTCGCTTCCCTCCGTCTCGCTCTCTGTCACGCCTGTTCTTGCGTTCTGACAATCCTCCTTGAGCGCATCATGGTGGCCCGCATTCACTTTCTTGTTTTGGTCATGATGTGTCAAGGCGTTTTGCTCTCAGACCCACCTCAGTCACGTCGGGAGATCCGCATCGAGGGTGACCTGGTGCTCGGCGGCCTGTTTCCAGTGCATGAAAAAGGAGCTGGCATGGAGGAATGTGGCCGTGTGAATGAGGACAGAGGGATCCAGAGGCTGGAGGCCATGCTGTTTGCCATAGACAGAATCAACGCGGACAAAGCTTTGCTACCAGGGGTCTCCCTTGGGGTCCACATTCTTGATACCTGCTCCAGAGATACCTATGCACTTGAGCAGGTAGGTGAAGACTGCCATTGTGCATCAGTCTTTCAATGGGAGATTAATCTAGACAGTGTACTTTTGTAGTGTAATTTTCTGTCATATGGCAGTTTTCCTGCACACCTAAAATTTAGTCTCCCAACCACAAAATTAGATCGCATCATAATCATATCTTACAAATGTAAGTCAAAGTCAGTTTAAAGGACATTTAAAGTAATCACATGACAGCACTGAAATTAATCAAATTCCACAAAAGTATATTGGTGAAATATCGGGATAATCCATGTGAATGCTGATGTAACTTTTTAGGTACAGCACAGTTAAAATCTAATTAGTTGTTTTGTGCTCCTGGGCGACTTGAACTTTTGCTATATTTTGTATTTAAAAAGTTGCTCAGCTAAGTAATTTGTGGCCTCAGAAGTTAAATGTGCAACGTTTCCATTTTAAATTGAGTAAAACTATAGGCTCTCATTAAAAGGTAATATTCAGGTGAAGTAAATGTACCTTAAAATTCTATTTTATTCACAAAGGAAAAAGGATATTGCCTCGAATGATAACAGCAAATCCGTGATGAGAAAGATAGATTGAAGCTATTTTCGATGGGGGAAATGAGCCAGATAAAAAGAAAGGATGGCACTTTCCCCTCAAGGATTGTTATCTTCAAAAAAATCTTCTTATTGCTGAGCTATTTAGGTATGATGCATCTAGTGATCTTACGCAATGAGCTCTGTGACTGATTGCATAAACCTTGAATTGTTGACATCTGGTTTCTCTAAACAGGTTGTGGATTTATAACTTGTTTTCCACAGCAATTTAAATACAGTATAATCTGCCTTGGTCTCGTATGAGTTAATTTACAATTTGGACCCTGTACTGAAATGAATCAAGAACCTCATGTGTGAAGCAATAGATTTTTATTGTCCTTTCAAAAAGATAGAAACTTTGCATTAAAAAAAGTACCTCAAAGTATTCAACTTTTATTTATGTCGCACATTTATTACAGCAAAAATACTTCAAAGGCTGATTAAGAATTAATAGATGACATAGACCATATTGTACCCTACATGATCCATTACACTTATTCTAAAATATCTATGTGCCTGTGTTGCCCAGGCTCTGGAGTTCGTAAGAGCCTCACTCACCAAGGTGGACGACACAGAGTTCATCTGTCCCGATGGATCATATGCTTTGCAGGACGACAGCCCGCTTGCAATCGCAGCAGTCATAGGAGGATCCTTTAGCAGTGTCTCTATACAGGTAACAAAAGTACAGAAGTAGTTATACAAACAACAATCACTGTGATCATCTACTTTTAACTTTCTCATTAACTTTTTGCTTATTCTCCCATGACCAAGGGTTAAAGTGACATTTTGCATTTCTACTGTTTTCATATTTATGTGACTGTGTATGTATGTGTATGTCTATTTCTTAGAATCAGGCTCCATCGGTGTGCTCTTGTGTGTTTCCCCAGCCCTTGTAGCTCTTGTCATAGAACTATATAATTTGCATAGTTTAGCATAAAACCTCCTTCTCCCTTACTCCTCTGTGACTGCACAAAAGCCTCCTCCTATCAGTCCTTAAATCCCTAATCTCTGAAACTGTCTCTCTGTCTTCTCTTTCTCACCCTGTCCTGTCTTTTTCTCTCTCTTCCAAGTTATATATTGCTTTTTTTCCTCTCCTCTAAATCTTTGCTTTCTCACTTCTCATAACTTCCTGCTTCCCTTTTTTCCCCCTCCATATTTATATGCATTCTGAGGCATCCCTCCCAGCTATTTGGGGAGATCTCAGTGTATGCTGACCTCAGCCCCCTTCCTTCCTCCTCCTCCTTCCTGGGGCAGCCATTGTTAACACATCTGCACTGCCTCTTGTCCTTCATCAGACATAATTATGCTTTGTTTTCTTGCGGCTCATTTTTGTTGGCCTTTGTTGCTGGGTATTTTTTATCGTTTTGTTTTGGGGGCTTTTATCTAAACAGTAACTGTGTTTACAAGACCTGAACTGTGTGCTGTTTTGTGATCTAATGCCAGTGAAGCTAATCCAGCTACTCCTTCATGCCTTTGTACTTGGCCAGTCTGTCTGTGGCTTCCAAATGAAGTAATAGGGAATTATTTTATGTTTAACCATGCACAACTAAACTCCAGTGCCTTGAAGGCATTTACTTAGCAAGCATGATTCCTCCCCTCTACTCATTCATGTCTCTGTGTATACGTCTCTGCGTGTGCGTGTGTGCGTGTGTCTGTGTGTGCATGTGTGTGACTTGCATTCCAAGGAGAAAACGCACAGAACCCCTCCTCTGCACCATTTTTCCTTCCTATACTTTCATTTCTTTCCATATCCACATCCAGCCCATTCCTATGCATTTCCCCCTTCGCTCTCTCTCACAAGGGAAAAAGGCAGCTTTTGCTAACAGAGTAAACTCTCCGTGTCCCTACACACAGCCCTCTTAGGTAGCTGGTCATTGTTCAGTGGCAGGTAATGGAGCAATGCGGTTACATTTTGCAGCGTGACCTTCCGTGACATTTAAGTCAAGTGCCATCTTAAACCCATAAAACCTGCCTGAAGAACTATAAGCAGCCATCAGTGCATGTGTGCGTGCTAGTGTATGTCAGCGCAGGTGTTGGCATGTCGGCCTGTTCCGGCACACATCGGTGTATGTATGTATGTGAGCGTGTGCTCTAATCTTCTGCATTATTAGTCTAATGAGATTCTGACATGTTGTCAAAACAGCTCATCAGCTGAGCTATGAATGAGATATAGAAAAGCACAGACTGATGCGCTCTAAAAGGATTAAACTGAGGCGGGAACAGAATGGCTGTGTAGTTTGTGTTTATTTGCGGGTGCCTGTGCATGTTTGATTGTGTATGTTTACATGTCTTTGTGAGCACAAGGATGTCTTCCAGTCGTATCTCTACTGTTTGTGTGACGCCTGTGATTGAAACTGCAATAAACAGAACATGAACATAGCCCAATCAATAGTAAAAGGAAATGCGATATAGACGCTACTAGAGATCAGGCACCCCTTTACTAATAAACGACTCACTGTGTGCATACGTACTCGCTGTGTTTTCTTTTATCTTTATGTTATGCAAGAAGCAACTTCTGCAAGCAGAGATCTTCAATATGTTGCCATTTTTCTTATGGAAAAAATATATATTTTCTCAGCTTTTATTAAAAATATTTGACTAAGTGCCTTGCAGTCAAAGGTTCAAGATCACTTGCAACAGATAAATACTTACACCAACTTTAAATAACTAAGAGCAAGAAGCTTTAGCAGTTTCAAACTGATGCTGTTGTTTTTGTATACTTCAACCCTATAAACATTCCTTGTGCTGATTCTCAGTCAGTACCGACTGAGTGTTTTTTAAAGGGAACCTGCCTATTATGTTCCTTATTATTTTTATTTTGTTTTAACTTTACCATTGGCTTTCTTCTGCCAAGCCTTGGTACAGCCCTTCATTTTATCCCCAGTTTGTCCTGTGAAAAACTAAGTACACCTTCATGTGGAAGTACTGCTTCCACACGAATTAAACATGTAAGTAGCAGCCTCGTGGTGCTTATCAAATACACCTGAGCACCAGCAAATGTAACCACATCTGTAATCTATGCCTCTTCTTTCTAAAATGAACATGGCAACACAGCTTAGGTTTGCTAAATTACATCTGGAAAAAACAAACACAGCACATCAGCATAAACGCCTCATACCAACTGTTAAGCACGGTGGTGGAGGAGTGATGATTTGGGCTTTTTTTACAGCCACAGGACCTGGACACCTCACAGTCACTGAGTAGAACATGAGGTCCTCTGTATACCAGAATATTCGAAAGACAAATTTGAGGCCGTCGGACCGACAGCTTGACTGAAATTGGGTCGTGCAACAGGACATTGAGTCCAACTACAGCAGCAAATCCACAGCAGAATGACTGAAAAAGAAAGAATCAATGTGCTGCATTGGCCCAGTCAAAGTTGAAATTGCAACCTGATTGCTGTGATGGGACCTCAAGAGAGCTGTGCGCGAATGAATGCCCACAAACCTCAGTGAACTGAAGCACCTCTGTAAAGAGGTTTGCCAGAGTTACTCCACAACAATGTGAGAGACTGATGAAGTTATACAGAAAATGATTACTTCACGTTATTACTGCTAGAGGTGGTTCTATAAGTTCTTGAATAATGGGATTGTGCTTAGCTTTTCCAAAAACTGCCTAGATTTTTTTTCTCACATATACATATATATATATATATGACAGAAAATAATAAAAGCTACTACAAATGTTAAGTTTTACATGTTTTTGCTCTTAATTGTTTTACTCTCCCTTTCAGCCATTGACTACATTCAGTCTAAGTGTCAAATCATTCCTAAAGAAAATACTTTTTATACTATCACCTGAAAAAGTTCATGGAAAATATTTTAATAAAATTCAGAGATATTAGATTGTATTCACACTGATCCATAAGAGTATAATCAGTCAATTCTAATTCAGCTCTGGATACATAACATTAAAAATATGATTTGCAAAAAATTATGGGAAATCTCCTTGCTCATTTATCCCTGGCTCTTCTCAATAACTTTACAGTGTTATCTGCAGCAAAATATTAAAGTTAAAATATTAAAATATATTTCATCATGTCATAGGAGCATGGGCTATGAGAATTCAGCAAAAAAAAAAAAGATATCAATCAATCAATGTCAAGATTCTAATTTTAAAGCAGTTGTGATAGGTTAATTTTACAACAGCAGGCTCAGAATTATTCCACCTGATTTATGTGTTCCCTCAGGTTGCCAATCTTCTCAGGCTCTTCCAGATCCCTCAGATAAGCTACGCTTCAACGAGTGCCAAACTCAGCGACAAGACGCGGTACGATTACTTTGCCCGCACTGTGCCCCCTGATTTCTACCAGGCCAAAGCCATGGCTGAGATCCTGCGGTTCTTCAACTGGACCTATGTGTCCACTGTCGCATCCGAGGGTGATTATGGGGAAACTGGTATCGAGGCTTTTGAACAAGAGGCACGCATGAGAAACATCTGTATTGCCACTTCAGAGAAGGTAGGAAAAATAATTCATTTGCACATTTCTGTTGCCCAATCTACACAGCTATAAGGAGCAAACAGAAAGAAAAGCAAAACAAAACAAACCAAGCCAAAACTTCCATGTGGAATGTCACCCTGATGTATGGCCTACGGCTGCACCAGCAACAACGAGCAAAGTGCTAAATTTGTCCACTTATAAAAGTTTGTCTTTACGTCTTATCTCGTCCTACACCAAATAGGGTTTAATATCACATTGGTGTTATCAGTCGTGAACCAGAAAATGAAAGCTTATCTCCAAGAACTCATTCTGGGTGCTTTCACAGTCACATATTTCATCTAATTTGCTACAGAAATGCATGTTGGTATGAGACTGTGAGACATATCTTTTTTTCACGTTTCTGCCTATGATTTATGTGGTAAATAGTTACGAATAGGGAACATAAGCAGGAGGAGCATGTACAGTATATCTGTCATTAAATTGCAGCATGTCTCCTTTTTGTCCAGGTGGGACGGTCTAACGCGAAGAAGTCCTATGAAGCTGTGATCCGTCAGCTCCTCCAGAAGCCAAACGCCCGTGTGGCTGTTCTTTTCCTGCGAAGTGACGATGCCAGAGAGCTGCTGGCAGCTGCTGCCAGGCTCAACACCTCTTTCATATGGGTGGCCAGCGACGGCTGGGGTGCGCAGGAAAGCATTGTCAAGGGAAATGAGGTCACAGCTGAAGGAGCCATCACGCTTGAATTGGCAGCCAATCCCATACCAGAATTCAACCGCTACTTCCTTAGTCTGAACCCTGTCAAAAATCATCGTAATCCCTGGTTCAAGGAGTTCTGGGAGCAGCGGTTTCAGTGCTCATTTGGGGGAGGAGGCGGAGTGGGCTTGGGAGAGACACCTCCCCCACCGTGTGACAAGGACTTGTCGATGGACAAGAATAACTTTGAACCCGAGTCCAAGATCATGTTTGTGGTGAATGCCGTGTATGCAATGGCTTACGCCCTACATAACATGCAACGTAGCTTGTGCTTTAACACCACCAAGTTGTGTGACAGCATGAAGGCCTTGGATGGGCGCAGGCTCTACAGGGATTACATCCTTAATGTCAGCTTTGCAGGTAAGAGAGCTATAGCACTGCAAACAGAATGAAGAGCGATAAGGTGTTGAAGTTTTATGAAGAATTAGAAGTAAATGTTGGAGAGGAAGCTGGTGGAAAAACAGCAGGACATCGATGGGAATTTTTTAGTCCCTAGTTAACAGTCCTCTGTGAAACAATACAGGGATGTTGTCCTTCTCCTCAGCCAAAGCAGCCAAGAACATAAAAAGTACTGAAACAAATCCACTTAATTGCTATGTATTGTCAGAGCCAGCTTGCCATTGACACCTATTACCCATGCGTAATTGATACGACACTTGAAAGTTGCTTTGAGGAATGAGAGCTTCAGTTAATCCGTCAGCCATATTCTTCTCTCTTGCACTAATGAGATTGTGTGTGTTATAATAGCTCCTATAGCAGGCTGCCTGTCTGTCTGTCAGTCTCTGTAGAGTTGGGAGTGAAGAGACAGAGGATTGGCTTGACTGACAGATGGCGCACAAAGGAAGCGTTATAAATAAACTGCTGTGTCTCAGGGACTGACACAGGTTTAGAGGTGCTTATTCCTCCACCAACCGTGACCAGGAGCAGACATCAAAACAGCCAGACAAACAACACTAACACGGCAGATTTGCCATGGGACGCTGGGGAGAGAGAGCAGCAAGGATGGATGGAGGATGAGAAAATGGCATCACCTATGAGGGGAGGGGGGGAGGGAGCTTACAGATAAGAATGACAGGCAGACTAAAATGAGAAAAGAGAGTTTGGGGTAAGGTAAGAGAACGTAAGACAGAAAAAGAGATAGGGAAAGAAGGAGGGAGAGAACAAGTGAGCACCGAGGCAATTCCGGAGTGGGACAGCATGCGTCAGCAGAAGAAGAGAATTCTCTTTGAAATTCCCCATCTTCATTTCTGCTACAAATCAAAGTGGAGCATTTCTGTCTGAGAAGAAGAGTGAGTATAAGATAGAGAGTGAAGAAACAGTCAAAGCAATTGCAGTTGCATCCTCCACTTGGCACCGATGATCCCACTCCATTATAGAGTACATACAGTGAGAGATGGGAAAGATATGCAGATTTACACACACGGGAACCTGACAAATGCTCTGGAGTGGGTTTTGGAGCAGGGAAAAGCAGAGGACAGCAGATGAGAGAGAAGGTGTGAATCCCTCTGTGACTTCCCTACATCTCAATGTCTGATAATACACTCCCTCTAACACCGCTCCTGCCTTCTTTTTAATACTGATGTATGTCTGCGAATTGCATGTTTTTATTCTTCAGCTGGTAAGAAAGAACAGCAAATACAAACAACCTCAGTCCTTTTACAGTGACAGTGCTGACAGAATGACAAGCAGCTGTATTGGTAAAAATCCATTCAGAGAAGCTGTGCTGATAAGAGCTCAAACTACGTGGAAGACGGTACAGTTAAACTGGGAACTTGCGGCAGTGTTTGTTTTGAGGTATTGGTTAGCCCAGAATGACTCACTCTCACTCTCTGCTGTACATATACATCCTTCCAACTACAGTATGTAAGGAAGAAGCTGAGGTGAGTTGAGGTTGAATGTGGGGTATGAATACTGCAGCATCACCATCCGCAGTGCTCTCAGTCTGAACTGTAGCAGACGGAAAACCAGCGCTCTTCAGTGCTCTCTGTCTCTCTCCTTTCGCCTTCTCTTATACACACATGCAGGTTTATTGCAAAGTCTTTGCATTGCATCAAAATCGGAACTTCCTTATAGCTTCCCACTGTCCCCTAGGACTGTGTTCTTAAATGTAATAAGACTGTTTTTTTATTAGCCTTTACTGACATTGTATGTGGTGCCCTAATGCACTATGCTGTGTTAAAAGCAGTGTTTTCATATGCGGCTCTCTTCATCTAATCTCGTCTTGCTAGTTGCTATGGTAATGAAGCCGACACTATTGCCAATTGTTGAAGTGATCCGGTAGATCATGGGAACTGCTCCTTACCAACTAGTAACAGACACAGAGGCCTTTTTTAATGCATTTTTACGAGGCCTTACAACATGCTTCATACACAAAACATAGACATACATGCACGCAAGAGGCACATAAACACCTTCCTAACAGTCTTTTTTTACAATGAGGTGGCTTGAAATGCTTGTTTTTCTACCAGCATGAAATTGCAGACACCCCCAACCCACACACTTCTCAAAGCCATCATTCAACTCCCACCCACCCACCTCCCCGATCTGCAGCAAACAGATCAGTATATACACACATGCATGCAGTCTTCTGTTCAAATAGTGGTGATAGATGT
>VUQG01041156.1:0-27664 GCA_015106755.1 Etia nguti | reverse complement strand
CAGGGAGGAACGCTGGTTTGAGCGCAGAGTGAAGGAGGCCATTTACGTGAAAAGGGAAAGACCATCTCTGAATCGAGGAGGGGGCCTAAGGGTACATCTTTCGCCATCTTACAATGCTGTGATTGCAGCCATTCCCCAACTCTCTGTGAATGGTACTCATGGCCATTGATCAGTGGGCTTTGATCAGTGGGTTTTGGTCAGTGGTTGTTGATCAATGGTCATGAGAATTTGCATAATTAAGATTAAGGAACTGCCCTCCCAGCCCATTGTTCCTTCAGTGGGCTGGTTTCAGTCGTTATGCAAATGTACTGTTTATAAGATTGGGGAAACCTGCAGTCAGCTGAGACTGAAGAAGTCACTTGGATGAGTGACGAAACGTTTCTCCCACAAAACGCTACGTCCAGATGAACAGAATCAACTTTTGGAGATTTACTTTCCTGGATGATTGAGAATGCATCAAGAGATATTACTACTTCTGTTACTACCACTGCTACTACTACTGCTACTGTGAAATGTATTTGGAGGTTAGTGACACTTTGCATCTAATGGCCTGTGATAAATCTAAGTGAGGCATGCTAGCAGCACGCTAGCCTGTAACTAAGCAGAGTTCAGGAAAAGAATATGAATGTGTTTTCTGTTTTTGGGACTGTGACCTCTAAATCAATCAATATGTTTGCTTCAGTCCTTTTTTTGTCTGTCTCTTAGTCTTTCTTTGTAGATCACAACAGCCGAGCTACGACCTTCATCGACCCTCGGGTACCTCTGCAGAATGGCCGGCTGCCTGGCCACCTCGCCCACAAACAGCACCTGCAGAGACTACGCAGCTACAGCGCCGGGGAGGTACTCTAACCCATCTGCATCTGTCGGTTTAGAAATACTCAGAAAGTTACTTTTAAATCACATGCAGTTGCCTTCTTGAAAACAACTCTGCACACTTGGTGTGTGAGAAACTTGTAAACGTAACACCCTTCTAAAGTCACTAGAGCTAAGACAGTGTAGAGAGGACCTTCTGAACTTTCACCGTTTCATATAATAAATAGTCAGAGAAAGTGAAGTAAGACTAGACAATTATTTTAAATTAAAATTTTTATTAGGATCTAGAAATGTACATAATACATAATGGTTCAACTGTACGGGAATTAGAGTTAATAAAGTAATGCAAACAGAAACTTGAGCAGCTTAGAAGTTGTGGTTCTTAACCTTGTTGGAGGTACCAAACCCCACCAGTTTCATATGCGCATTCACTGAACCCCGCTTTAGTGAAAAATAAAATATGATTTTTTTCAAATTCAAGACATAGATATGTTTTTTACTGGTGCACAAAATGAGCCGTGCATGTCATGGCGGAGGCTCTGCCGAACCCCTGAGACCAACTCACCGAACCCCTAGGGTTCGATCGAACCCAGGTTAAGAACCACTGAGTTAAGGAGTGGAAATATCACTAATGATTATTGGCTTACTTTAAATTTGCTCTCAGTGGTGATACAGTCAATCCAAAATTCCCAACAGTTTCTAAACCTTTCCTTGTCCTGTCTTTAAAGTAAATGTAAACTTCTCCACCACATAAATATTATGAACGATGTTAATCCAGTCCTCAACTGAAGAACACTCTTAACCACCATTTTCCTGTGGGAGCTCACTTACTTGCCATCATTGAATCAGTTTGGTCTCAAACCAAAATAAAGAGTTGTGGTGGGGCGTGGTCGTGAGCCAGGGCTCACAGGCGGCTGGGCAGGCATCTGGTGCGTGCCGGCCTCCTCCCGCCCCGGCTGGCGAGGTGCCTCGCGCGCCTCCTCGACCTCCGGCTGGCGAGATCCCTCGCGTGCCTCCTCGACCCCTACCTCCAGCCGGTCCGATCAAGGACTCCGCAGCCCTCCTCCAGGGAGCAGGGAGGGGTGAAGGCCCCATGCTGTGTCCAGGCTGGCCTCCCCCTTGGGGCCGGAACGGTCTAGACCTCCGCCCCTCCCCATGCCATCGGAGAACGCCGGTGGGGGTCGCAGCGGTGTCGGCCAGGACCGGGTCAGATTCTCAATTACCTGCACGCTGCGCTCGATCCAGTCCTGGAGTTCTAGCTGCTGGTGGCGTGACACCGCCGCCTGCTCCCCGCTGGGTGGCGGCCAGCTTGGCCACCATTTGGGCCAGCTCCTTTCCTTACTGGCCCGGTCGTGGTTCCACCATACCGCCTCCTGGGTTTTGGCACACTTTTCGCTTTTCAGCATCTTTATTCTCTATACACTTATGCTCTTTCTGCACACGGTTGCTGTCCACAATCACACGGCTCGACTGCAGCTTTTTAGCTCAGCCGCCGAACACATCAACAACAACCACATAAACAAACACAGACTTTTAAGCCAGCGAGGCGTGATTGCGGATGCCACTCAGGTGCATCCGCCTTCTCTGCAGCGTCACCCCAGACCATGAAAAGACAAACTGGATGATATCTAATAGAGCTGACGGTTTACCTTGCTGCAGTTATTACTGTAAAGTATCTTAAATATTTTTCATGTCTGTTTTTAACTTAAACAAGAATTGCTGGAGTAGTGGGCATGTCCTGAAACATTTTATTACACAACAAGACGTCCAACACCATGGTTATTTAAATAACTTTGTGTTCTGAAGAATCTCCTCAAGCTTCTCCATCCAAACTGCCTCCAAGACAGAGTGGATGGGCTTTTCCACTGTTTAGTGAATTTTCCTCATGTTTCCAGTCATAAGAGGAAATTCACCTCCTTTTCCAATTTTTCCTTTATATATCTTTTTTCCCCATTTAATTTTTGTCATAATTAACTGTTTTATCAGCTGTGATCTTCAGAACACCTGACTTGACCTTATCTAATTTGTAAAAGCATATTAAAGTCTTCATTTGTTACGGTATGTTCTTTTAACTCTTCAAAGCTTCTTAAAGTCAGCCTGTTAAGGAAATCACTATATTTTACCAGACCAAATCCTTTAGTTTTTACTGAAGGACTAGCAATCTGTTTTGTTGGGAATAAAGTTTGAATAAGAAATAATTACACTGTATCAATGCACTGCTTGTAATTATTAGTGTTCCTTGTTTTGGTTTTCACTGACCACATCAAACCAAATTTTAAGTGGGGTCTCCATCTGTGGATTAGTGCTGAAGTGTTTGGCAAAGGCACTGTTGCTTATTATAGCTTGTAGTGAAATATCACTTGATATTTGGCATTCTATCTTATATCTTTCCACTGTGCTGCACGGTTTGGGTAAGATGTTAAAACGTTTATATTTGGCAGAGAAAGAACACAGTACTCTTAAGCCAGTTCTAAGTCTTACAAAATAATTTGTTCATTTTGACAGCTTTTGCTCTTTGTGCAATATATCACGTGAGGCTGAATAAGGGTCAAAATCTGACTCACAGGTAAAATGAATGAAAGGCTCACCTTTAATGACAGTCCAAAAAACGTCAGGGAAAACAGGGCAGAACAGCAGTACGTCGCAGCAGAGTACTGAGACAAACTGAGACTTCAAATATGGCCAAAAACATAGAACACTAGGTCAAAGACTCAGGACCGTGACACATTCCTAAACAGGGATTTAATCTTTGAAATCAAAGGTTCAGAATTCATTGATATAGTGTTTTTGAGATTTGGGGGCATTCACCTCAAAATACCTTACTGAATCTGGACCCACTTTATTTTCAATTTGTCTGTGACAAATTTAAATTTGGATTGTAACAAAATGGTTATTAACATATGTGCATATTTAACTTAAAAAACAGAAATTTTTTCACGTATAAAACTAATTAGTTTTGGGGAAAACACATTTTGGTACCCTTAATATATCAGTATAACAACCGCATGAGTACCCCTGTCAAGAGTGCAGGAGCAGAAACGTGGATGACAAACCACTGCAGCAAAAAAGGTCAATTAAGGTTCTTTTTCTCACGGTTCACAGCACACTGCTAAGTTCAGTGTAGGATATATATAATGCGCCCCTCTTCCCTTGTCGAGTCTAATCAGGAGATAAATAAAAAATGTCCGTGACTAAAGCTTTCATTATATTTGGACAGCAGTCTTATGTTGTTTTTGTTTCAGGCCTCTGATGTGTCCAGGAGTCGAGGGGCTTCTCTGATGGCCAGGCCAGGAAACAGCTTGGTAGCTGCTATACGAAGTCAGCATTATTCTGACTCACAGCAGCTGAGTGCTCCATGTAAGCCCTGTCACCTTAATTTCATATTGTTTTAAGGCCATCACCGGCACATTGATTGTATTCTTACAAATACCTTCTGATGAGTCTGTTCTTTTACCATGTTTATGTCTGACTGCTTCTCTCACCAGCTTACAATGACAAGATAGTGGCATTTCTTCGACAGCCAAACATATTTGACATGTTACAGGAGCGACAGCCCAGCCTGACTAGGAACCATGCAATGAGGTACGCTTTTTCCCACTTCTCACGTAAAACATCCACCTGATGCCAGCATCGTTAACAATCATGTTAGGGTTTGTTTTATAAGATTAAAAGACAAGTAGAGGCAACGATAACTTTGAACTAGACAAAGTTTAAAATCATCAGTAGATGACCAGCACAGGGTATTAGTCTCTCTGTCTTGGTGTTTCTAACGATGCTTCACAAGTCCCTCTGCCGGACTGATGACTGCTGCTGAGATGTTGGAGGTGGCAGGTCTCTGCAAAGTATGGTGGAGGGAGCATCACGCTGTGAGGGTGTCTCTCAGCAGCAGGAGCAGAAAGACTGGTCGTATCTGAGGGAGGGATGAGATGTCTTTAAAGAGACAAATTACAAACCAATTAGTCTCCCTCTCGATTGTTCAGGGAGAAGATCCACTACGTCAGGACTGAAGGAAATCAGGGAGTGGAGAAGCTGTCGTGTGATGCTGACCTGGTCATCCTGTTAAGGTGAAGAACTTTGGTGGATTCAGCTTCAAACCCAGTGTCTACTTTCACACAACTAATCAAAGTTTTCCTTCTCTGTTCTGTTTCTTGCAGTTTATTTGAAGAGGAAATCATGTCTTGTGTTCCACCTCACCCCATCCATCACAACCTCAGCTTCTCTCCTCGTTGTTCACCCGCCTCGTCGCCACAGAACTCTCCCGGTAGTACTTGTTACCGTTTCTGTAACGATGCTGCATTCTTTATAATGAGTTCCTCTTTCAAATTCTCACTCATTAATTCCTAGTCACAACTTTTACAGTGGCTCTGTGTCAAAATTATGCTAGCATGCGGTATTGTGGTTGTTTTGGTTAGTTTTAATATCTTTAAAAAAAAATTATTTCATTTCAATTTCATAACCCCAAAAAAAAGTGAGAAAGAGAAGTACAACTTGATGGGCTTTTACTTACACAGAAGGTGGAATTTGAAAGAGATGGGAGGGTGCAAGAAGAGGAAACAAGGATTAAGTGATGGAAGTTGAAAAGGAGCTGTTCTTTCCTCTGTACTAACTAGAGGGGGATAAAGCTGATCAGCCATACCATGAGGCTGTGGGAAAGAGTTGTTGAAGCTAGGTTAAGAGGAGGGGTGATGATGAGTGAGCAGCAGTATGGCTTCATGCTGAGAAAGAGCTCCACAGATTTAAAGTTTGCTTTGACAGTGTTGATGATGAAGTATAGTTATGGTCAGGAGGAGTTTCACTGTGTCTTTGTGGGTAGGATGCCAAGAGAGCACCTTAGGGCAACTATTGTTGTTATTTGGCACTATATAAGTAAAACTGAATTGAGGTAAATAGAGAAACTGAGGTGCTGCATGAAGAAGTCAGGAGTGACAGAGAAGTATGTGAGGCTGGTGCAGGACATGAGGACAGCAATGACATGTGAGGTAGGAGGGACAGATGGGTTCAAGGTGGGGGTAGTATTATATCAGGGAACGACTCTGAGCCTCTTCTTGTTTAAGAAGAGGTTAACAAATGAGGCTAGGTGTAAGTCTCTATGGACTATGATGTTTGCAAATGACACTGTGATCTGGAGTGAGAGTAGGGAGCAGGTGGAAGAGAGCCTGTAAAGTTGGAGGTATGCACCGAAGATAAGTTGCAAGTCAGCAGAAGACTGAGTATGTGTGTGAATGAAGGGGGGACAGGTGAAAAGGTGAAGGTGCAAAGAGTAGAGGTGTCTGGGGTGATTTGTGACAGAAGGATAGCAGCAAAATTGAAAAGCAAGATTTCCAAGATGATAGTGAGACCTGCTGTGTTATATGGTGTTGTTTAGTGACAATAAGCTGGAAGTGATGTAGAGTTGAAGAAATGAGAGACAGAGTGACCGCACAGGTGGAGATGTTTGGAGACAACATCAAAGAAGCAAGCCTGGGATGCTTTAGACATGTGCAGAGGAGGGATAGTAGATATTATATAGTACAAAACATTGAATGTTGTTCAATGTGGAGCTGTCAGGCAGGAGGAAAAGAGGAAGAACACAGATAAGATTCATGAATGCAGTGGTTAGTGTAACAGAGAAGAGTGCTGGGGACAGGGTGAGATGGAGGTAGATGAACCTCCGTGGCGCCCCCTAAAGGAAGCAGCTGAATAAAAAAGAAGCACTTGACATTATAGTAACTGTGACATATAACATGTAACCATGAAACTACCTATTTATTACCCTACCTTGGTATGATCTGTGATATGCAACTGGTTAATCATTCCAGGCTAGAAATGAAGAAACAGGATGCATGTAGCATTCACTGATAACAGGTGACCATAATACAGTAGACTATATATAAAAGGTGCACATAACCACTGTGACGTTACTGGTTTTAGACTCATTTGAAGCCTCGACAATGATGTTTGTTTATCAAAACTTTGTCTTTCTTTCACTTTTTTTGACAAGAAGAAGGAGTGCTAAGTTTAGTGAGTGAGTGGGCAAGGAGAGTTACAGAGATGCATACACGCTAAGTAGTGTTAAGTAAAAATTCAAATTAAAGAGTAGAATTTCATTCACTAAAACTGAGTTCTTGGACTGTACCACACAGCAGGAGGTGTTTGCTGTTGGGTATTTTCAAGTTTGTGTGAGTGTGTGCTTGCATGTTATGTACCTGTCGTTTGAAGCAACCATGTGTGCAAAAAACACACAAAAGCTGGTCACATATGCAGGTAATGAAATCTGGAGCCCATCACAGTGCACACAATAGACACTCACACACAGTGACAACTCACAATAGACACGCTGTATGACGGAACCCGCTGTGCTATGCGATGCTGCTCTAATCTTATCTTAATGAGCTCCAGCAGACTTCTAACAGGCCTCAACAGTGTTTGTGAGTGTGTTTTGGGGTGTGCATGTTCTTGATGGGAGGTTCTATAAAAGGAAACTAGGTCACAGCAGGGAAGCCTGGTCTGTAAATGTGTTTCATTCATTAGTTGTGCTATTGTCTTTGTGGAAACATGGCCTGGAAAGCCAGTAAAATAACGCTGAACTGTTTCATATCACTCATTCACTGTTAGAACTATCCATCGCTGCCCACTCTTACTTCTTACTGACAGTTGAAACATGTTTGATCCTTTAATGGAGATCATTGCTACTGTAATGTCATGACACTGTTGAAGAACTGTTTCTGCTCTGTTGATTAGGATTATTTTGCATGCTGTAAAGGATTTTTTTGCTATCATTTGATAACTTCAGCACCAAGATTGGAGTGGGAGGGAAATTAATGTGGAGTGACATGAAGGAAAAGGCCTCGACTGTCACAGATGACAGGAACTAATGTGCAGACAACAGGAGCCGGCAGATGGGTAGAAAAACAAGGAACTATAATTAGCCTCACAGTTAATTAAACACCACTGCACACTGTGACAGGAAGAGCCAATGAACTTAATTACACTTAATTATTTTTAAAAAAATGTGAGTCAGCAGAAGAAAATGAGGGAGAGTCATATATGGACTTAATAATAAAGAACAAGAGACAGCTAAATTCAATCAGATACTGATGCAGGCACGAAAAGAACAAAGCAAAATGAGCACAGAAACGATTCTTTAGAACAAATTGGGAAGTAAAACGATAGCCGGTTAGCAATAAACTCACACAGGCAAAGAGAGGAGAAGAGGGAAAAATCCGGGAAACACTATGGATGATAAATAGAAATCATAAATGCCAGGTGTTAGCCAGTGGCCACCAGGATAGTAATAACCAAAACCTCAGCAAGAAAAACTTGTGCTTAGATGTTATCACACAGTGTGTACAAGATCAGTAACAAGTGCGGGTTTTTAATTTTTTTATTTTGCAAATCTAAGGCACTAGATGATATCTAATAAAGCTGACTGTTTACTGTGCTGCAGTTATTACTCTAAAGTAGATTCAGCTGGATAAGACTAGTGACTGCTTTTTCTTACCAGTGAGATATGAAAGGAACTCAATAGCCCTGTGACAGCCTGGCCACCTGTCTAGGTTGTACCCTGCCTCCCACTTTGAACAAAACAAAGTTGGTAGAACAACTTCCCAACTTAAGCCAGAAGCACATATTTTCAGTGTCACAGATGCAGAAGAACTGGGTGGCAGAACAGTGGTGGCTGTAGCTCAGGAAGAAGAGCTGGTAATCTACTAATTGGATGGTTGATGGTTTAGATTTCGGACTGCTCCAGTCTGTATGCCAGATATCCTCGGGCAAGATATTAACCCCAAGTTGCTGTCCATCTGGGAGACCTACATCCACTGGAGTATGAATGTGAGTGAATGTTATGTAGAAAACACTTACAGAGAAAAAGTGCTTGTATGTAGAAACCAGTTCATTTCAATCAAGTCAATTTTATTTGGGATTCCTTTGAAAAAAGTTTTGCCTCAGAGGGTTTCATAATCTGTTGTTAGACTGTTTGGTGGACTGGATGGTGATTCCCTTCACATAACTGGCTGAGTGTACATGTACCTGCAGTTTTACTGACTGGCAGAGTAATGCAACGTGTGTGTGTGCGTGTGTGTGTGTGTGTGTGTGTGCAGGCTTGCAGAGGGCCAGGGCTCCAGCTCCTTACCGCAGAGACTTTGAAGCCAAACTGCGAAACTTCTACAGGAAATTAGAAGCTAAAGGATATGCCCAGGGGCCAGGAAAGATCAAGTAAGAGTTTTTCCTTCCCACTGTTGCCAAGTGCTTGCTCACAGGGGATCCTTTGATTGTTGGGGTTTTCTATCTGTTATTGGGGGTCTTTACCTCGAGGTTTGAGACCCTTGAGGCAACTTTTGGCATTATATGAATAAAATTTAATCGAAGTAAGACCCAAATGGAGCAACTAATTATATAATGGCAGAGTTTGATGCCCATTAGACATAATATGTATTTATTTACATTGCACATGTATCAGCATAGGTCACGTCCTTTGACGTGATTATGTTTGTATATAATTATTACTGCCTCTACAGTAACTTTAACATTTGTCCAAAGACATAAAAGTCCTCTTTTTTTTTTAAGTGTTTTTCAGTAAGTGTGCCCCCTTTAGAAACAATACTTATGTTGTATGAATGTGTCAGTTTAGGTTATCAGTGTCAGCATTGCTTCAACAGTTGTGAGGTTCTTTTTTTATGTGTTCAGTAATCAAATAGTCAGTTTAAACATAATTACTTTTTCAAGACCAACTCATAAAAATAAACTGCAGTCATATTTCTTATTTTTTTGTTGTGTAGATAGGGTGGATTGGGGTATATCGGTGCATTTCAGCTGTCCTGCTTTTTGTAGGTTGCTCATCAGGAGAGAACATCTACTGGAAGGAACCTTCAACCAAGTGATGGCATATTCACGCAAAGAGCTGCAGAGGAATAAACTCTACGTTACCTTCCTTGGGGAGGAGGGGTAAGACAAATAAACACAAACAGGGGACCGTGGATGTACCACACTTCAGTGCCTACAATACTGCTGTCACATGCTTTAGAAGCCTCAAACTGTGTGACTAATTTTTATGACAGTATGAGAAAGAAGCTGAGTGGTGTAAATACTAACTGAACCGATGTTGCTCACTTATGCCAACTACATACATACAACTACAATGCACCACTAGATAAATCCACTGAACACTAGAATGCATAATGCGGCCATACTATATGTGCTGTCATCCAGAAACATGACCACAAAGTGTACCAAGCACGTGCTCCACAAGCTCACACTGTGACTGCACAGCACTGCAGTTAGAATCTTCCTCAGCGCAGAAAATGAGTTTTCATGCATGAAAGTAGAGGCCCCGTGTGATGGCGGTATTAAGAGCCTCTGTTAGCTTCTTAGCGCTGGCAGCACTGGCGTGTTCAGAAATGCTTACATTCGCTCCTGTACTCAGGTGCAGCACAAACAGACCTAATGATATACAGGATATTTATGATAGCTTAGGCTTTGTTGTAGCTCCCATGACTTAAATGTTCTGTCAAACCATTTATGGGTTTTTCCTATTTACTTTACACTTATACTCTTACTGGATCAGGCTAGTAGTGTACAGCATATTACCAGCCAGGAACTGAACTGGAGATTTCTCACTCTTACACTGGTAATACATTAGCATTAATATTTATGTGATCATCTGCTTCAGATGCAGCACATTGAGTGAAGGAACCTGACCTCCCCAGAAGTTGTCCAATCAAAAGACAGAGAGGTTTTAGGGAATGAGTGTTAAATAGAATAAAACTGATCAATACTCATATTAGCATTTAGTTCACAGTCGACTACTTAAACACTGTTTAGTAGTCCAGAATTAGCATGTCAGTTTAAGTTGATGAAAAAAAATCAAAAAGTTGCATCTTCTCTCTTCAGGTTAGATTACAGCGGTCCTTCCAGAGAGTTCTTCTTCCTCTTGTCTCAGGAGCTATTCAATCCATACTACGGCTTGTTTGAATACTCAGCCAATGACACCTACACTGTGCAGATCAGCCCCATGTCAGCGTTTGTTGAGAACCATCTGGAATGGTAAGCTGTGTGATTCACACTCACATCCTTCTCTCACCCCAACCGGTCGCGGCAGATGGCAGCCCCTCCCTGAGCCTGGTTCTGCTGGAGGTTTCTTCTTGTTAAAAGGGAGTTTTTCCTTCCCACTGTCACCAAAGGGCTTGCTCATAGGCAGTCTTATGATTTTGGGGTTTTTCTCTCTGTATGTATTATTTTAGGGTCTACCTTACAATATAAAGCACCTTGAGGCAACTGTTGTTGTGATTTGGCGCTGTGTAAATAAAATTGAATTGAATTGAAAAATAATAAAAAGCCTCTTTTATAAATATATTCAGACTGCAGATGAGTGTTTTGACTTGACACACACAATGAATGCCATAACCTTTCAGTTCCTTACACATTTTACAATGTGAACAAACAGCATTAAATGAAATATGTGAAAAGCTGTCACTGACATAAGACAGAAAGATCCTAAAGCATGCTGTGATTTCAGAAACAGTTGCTGATCCACAACAGAAGCATTTAAAAGTGCAGTGGTAAGTGGGCTGTCCTCTGTCATAATGAAGAGAATAAGAAAGTCTCAGTCCAAGACATAATTGCCCTCAGCTTACTGCTTATATGTTACCTAAGGACACTATTTTTCAGTATTTCCCTCACATGGGATGCAGAATTTCTCCTATTCATTCTTTTGTGTTCCTGCCATTCCCTGTTGTCGTTCAACAATGAACGCCTTCCATAGTTGTCTTGTTTAACACGCACTTTTTATGAAAACACAGGCATCATCACCATCTTTCTATTTGCTTATCCTTGCTCTGAGCGTTGTGCATGATAATAAGGATGTTGAGACAAAAAATAAGCGTCATGCACAGGGGAATAAAAGTAGGAGGAACCATACAAATATATTCAAGGCCTGGTGTTTTGGACATTACTCTAAATCTGGTGATGTTTGCAGAAATCACTTTGTTCCCAAATAATTAGGTACTGTCCAATTAGCAAAGGTTGTCTTTGTGCCCTTAAGAGACTTGGGTTGCCTTGAAATTGTGATCAGTTAAGTACAACAGTGAAGGAAAGTTGGTGTCAGCCAATTTAAAATCACTTTTTAAGCTAACATGTCTCCGCACTGTTGGTGAAAACCCATCAGGCAAAGGGAGAACCTGCAAACTCCATATAGAAAGGTCTCAGGTGATCATGAGATTACAAGCTAGACCCTTATTTTCATTATGTCACAGTACACCACTAAACCAATGGGCCGCCCAGGTTTGTTTGTGTGATTCTGAAGGAAATGTTCGGTTTGTGTATCTCCAGGTTCCGTTTCAGTGGTCGCATTCTGGGCCTGGCTCTGATCCATCAGTATCTGCTGGACGCTTTCTTTACCAGACCCTTCTACAAGGCCCTGCTCAGACTGTCAGTACACACATGTACACACCTGCAGCATTGTTCATGTGTTTTCACAGGTTTATATTCAGCTGAAACAGTTACAGCTAATGTCTGTTAGTAAGGAACATTTGAGGAACAAGTGAAGCGTGGCAGTCGTGTGTCAGCATATATCTGTACGGGCTGTACCTTTGACTTTTGCGTCTGTCTCAGGGCGACGGACCTGTCTGATCTGGAGTATCTCGAT
Source organism: Etia nguti (assembly GCA_015106755.1). NCBI lineage: Eukaryota > Metazoa > Chordata > Actinopteri > Cichliformes > Cichlidae > Etia > Etia nguti. The sequence goes on along the minus strand of VUQG01041156.1, from coordinate 15,228 downwards.
GAGGAGTTTCATCAGTCTCTACAGTGGATGAAAGACAATGACATCACCGACATCCTCGACCTAACCTTCACTGTCAACGAGGAGGTGTTTGGCCAGGTTAGCGTGTGTGTATGTGTGTGTGTGTGTCCATCTGGGTGTGTCACTGACCCACCACCAGTTGTGGCAAATGGATGAATACTTTTTAATCAGAGCATCAAGTCAATTCAACTTTCCCACGTGATTTGTTTTACATTTTTTTGAGCAGTGAAGTTTAACACGCGCTCACTTCCTTTTTGTTTTTCACCTGTCGTGGTTACAATGTCAATGACGTTCCACAGTCTGTTTTCCACACTGCTGTTATTTGCCTCTTTACTCTTCTAACTGTGATGCCAGGTAACAGAGCGGGAGCTGAAGTCCGGTGGCGCCAACCTCCAAGTAACCGAGAAGAACAAGAAGGATTATATAGAGCGAATGGCCAAGTGGAGGGTGGAGAGAGGAGTGGTGCAACAGACGGAGGCGCTGGTCAGAGGCTTCTACGAGGTAAACAACACATTGTCAGTTCTCATAAGGTTTACAACACAACTTGTCAGTGCTTACAACACACAGTTCACTTCCTAGAGCCTAAAACCTTAAAGCATCATAATACACATGGATATAAATGTTAGCACAAAGAACTGAACCTTTTGTTCCTTCCTTTCCAGGTGGTGGACTCCAGGCTCGTGTCTGTATTCGATGCACGGGAGCTGGAGCTGGTCATTGCTGGGACAGTGGAGATTGACCTCGGTGACTGGAGAAACAACACCGAGTATAGGGGAGGTGTGTTAGACAAAGAAAGTAGAAAGAAATATTGAGCCTTTTGTATTTGCATATTTGCAGCTCATTGTTTTTGTTCTTTAGCACTACTACCTTTATGCTAGTGCTCTTCCCAAAATAATCCGTTTTAAGGATTATTGTCAGTTTGTCTTCTGTCTGAATCGAGATGGTTTAGCTTCAGTCTTCATATTACATTGGCTCACATTAAGCCAACTTTCTGCAGAATGGCTAACCCTCGTAAACAAAATACTTGAACAGCGGGTGTGTGGCATTTCTGTGCTTACACAGTGAGCACAGAAATTAGTATATTAGCTGTATAACAGTAGAGAATCCTGTGTGAAACTGAATTTTTAGAGTAGTTTGAAGCCTGATATTTTGTCATACACTCAGTTGAAACTTGGACTACGTTAAATATGGGTTGCCACTATTTTAACTGCAAATGAAAAACAGAAAATGGCATAGTATAATGCATTGTGTGTTTTTTGTTGGTCAATGTGTGTAACCTTAGTTAAATGTGATGTCGCACACACTAGGTTACCATGACGGCCACATAGTGATGCGTTGGTTTTGGGCTGCAGTGGAGCGCTTCAACAATGAGCAACGCCTCCGTCTGCTGCAGTTTGTCACGGGAACATCCAGCGTTCCCTACGAAGGCTTTGCTGCCTTGCGAGGTTCAAATGGCCTCCGGCGCTTCTGCATTGAGAAGTGGGGCAAAGTGACATCGCTACCCAGGTATCTAGTCCTCTTCTGCACTCCTACCTGTTCTTTACAGTCAGTAAGGAATGTGATTCAAGTAGAGTAAGCTCATCCTGGCCACCAGGAACAACACAGCACAGTTTTTCTACATAGCCTGCAGTATTTTGTGTGTATTTTTAAAACAAGCAATCAGGAGGATGGCACTTCAGAACCAAAATGTAGATTTATCAGCTGGTAAAAATAGTTCCCAAATGATGGAACTGGTATCTCTGTAAGAAAATTACTAAAAACCTATTTAGCTTTAAATCTGAACATTTATGACAATCCACCTGGCTATACCTGTTCTACCATGAACAGAATCAGTGACAAAGGGGAATCCTGGCAGAGTCCAACACCCACCAGAAATCCACAAAAGTCCAAAAAATACACGTAGACAGACTGTACAAACCCCCACATACTCTCGAATGTCCTCAAGAGGATTAAGAACTGATCCGTTGTTCCACGACCAGCATAAGAAACTGCCTTGTTCCTCTTGAATCTGAGGTTCAACTAACAGACAGACACAATTCTGTCTGGCATAGACCCCGTGGGAGGCCGAGGACTGTGATTCCCCCTATAGTTGGAGCACACCCTCCGGTGTGCCACTGCCCCAGTCTGCCAATCCAGAGGCAGCAGCCCCACCAGGCTCCCTTCACCTTCAGTGTCCACCATGTGGTTGTGGGAATAACACCACCACAGGTAGCAACAACTTTGCAGCCACAGCTCCTTGCAGCAATATCCCCAGTCCCCTTCTAAATACAATCACCGCTCTTTCTGAGGTGAGAACTGAAGATCTCGCTCAGCACACCCTCACTATACATTTAGGTACACCAGGTCTGTCCAGCATCTTCCCCCGCCACCTGATCCAAGTCACCACCAGGCAGTGATCAGTTGACAGCTCAGCACCTCTTTACCCAAGTGTCCGAGACATATGGCCACAGATCTGATAAGGCCTGTGATCTAAGGTGTCCTGGTGCCATGTGCACTTATGAACACATTTATGCGTGAAAATAAAATATGTTGTACTTCACTCCATAGGTTCTCTACAGTAAAATGATTTCATTACTACTGATCTTTTCACTACAGACCTGTAATCATAATTTCCTTGTGGACAGGGTTTGTTTGTTTTCTTTCGTATCAACTGAGAGTTGGAATACCGGAGTTGAAGCTGGAATCAGCTCAGTCATGGGTTTTAGGAGAAAAGCTGCAATACCATCAGGCACACAGGCCTTCTTGGTATTCAGCTTTTTAAAAACTCTGTTCAAAGCATCAGTGCAATCTCCAAAATCAAAACAATTTTTAAAACTGTGTGAAAATCTGCTTTTTACAGTTAATTTATGACATGCAGTATTTCTGACTTCTTTCTTGAGAAGTCTTCTCTCATTGGTCAGTGATGTTGTGCTCATGCTTTTTTGTAATTTTCCTTTGAGGTGTTTTTAAGCTGGTCTCAGCTCCATTTCTCATTCTTTTGGAAAGCTTATTCTAATGCATTGTTTTAATTCGGGAGTTGTGCTGGTTGTTGTTTGGATATAGTTGGATACTAATTAATATTTTTGACACACAGTGTCAGCACACAAATGAATATACCCTCTAAACGACTCTACCATGTCATCATCTTGTTGAAAGATATCCCAGTCTGTGGATGGAAAACAGTCATTTAACTCCTCCATGTAATTATCTTGCCAGAGCCTGAACACTGCAGCACTAAAACTGTATGCCATCTCAAAGTACCTGGACTTTGACTGACTGCAGTAGTGTATTATTTTATTGAAGCACTGTATACAGGATGTACAGTTCAAATGTGTCGACATTGATCAGCAGAGAGGCTACTTGGCTATCCCACTTCTGCAGTGCACCTAGATGAGAAATTGTTCTCCGACCTTGGAGTCAGATGTTAATTTGATAAACAAGCAGTGCTCAGCAGAAAGTACGCAAGAGTCAGGTTTTACTGCAAAGGAGGGAAAAGGTGCCAGTGTTTGACACTTGCCTGGAGGGCTCACACCATTTTGTTGTTCAGCTAATAATAGGAAGTGTGGAAATGGTGTGTATGGGACTGTGTCCAGCCTTTTTCAGATGTGGGATACTTCAAATTGACAGCATCCTCATTTTTGTCAAAATCACTTCCGACATAGGTCACCTTAGCAGTATTTGCACTGAAAGGACACAGGAACTTTCTTTCAAGGAACTAAAAGATTCCCCTGCACCATTAGTTGTCTGTCTTTCCACTACATCTAAATAGCTTTAACTATTAGACAGTCAATCTTGTCATGTAAAAAAAGTGTTTTTACGTGTTATTTTTGCGTGCAGCTACACCCGCTACACATCTCACTGCTCCAGATAAGTTAATATATCAGTCAACAGGGCCGTCATTGACTTATTGAATGTTATATTAATCTGGGCTTTCCAACTTTGAGCAATCCAGTAGGTGGCAGTAATGCAGAAGATATTCTTCAAAGCAGTCATGTTTTTAAATCAGCTGTGTAACTCCAAAAGACTTATATCTTGTATGTGGCTATCAGTGTTCATGGTACTGCCTGCACTGCGCTGATAATTCACTTCAGTTCAGTTCTACTGAATTTATATGGCGTCAAAACACAAGAAGAGTTGCCTCAAGGCACTTTATATTGTAAGATAATAATAGAGAGAAAACTCCAACAATCAAACGACCACCTTTGGGCAAGAACTCGGCAACACAGAAACAGAAAGAAACTTCCAGCAGAACCAGGCTCAGGGAGAGGCACCCATGTGTTGCAACTGGTGGAAATGAGGGGAGGTAGACGGGATAAGACAGAATAATAATGTGTTATCTGTAAATGGTACATAAATATTACTAGGGCTGATCTTTTAGGACTGCCTCATCCATCTTTTATAGAAAACTGATCAGACACGAAGCTGACACATTCAGATTTCAGATTCAGACATTTAAATATTTTAACATTGACTGTTTGTTTTGTAATTTTACATGGCCACCCCTGGCTAGCCAGAGATTTTTACTATGCAGATAGCACATCTCTGTGAGACTTTGATTTCGAAAAAAATGTGTCATTCATGTCAGATTAACCTAACATATAACCTCTTGACCGCAGTAACCACATTCTGCATGGGTTTATGGATTTTAACCTGGAAGGAAAACGGGCTGCTGCTGCTGCTAGCATCGCTAACAAAGCTAGTCTGCTAGCTAACACCAGTATGTGCATGCAGTGTTATGCACAATGCAAAGTGCCAATATTTAATTTGAACAGTTTTCAATAACTTTTTTATTCACACATAATATTTGTACATCATCTTGTCCATTAAATTGGGCTCAATTTAGAGACTGCTGGGACCACCTCACCTGAAAAGGAGGTTAATGACCATGCTCGTCTGCTTGTCTACCTCCTGTATATATTTGGGCTCCCAGCTCTATTTATGGAATGTAATTGTTAAAGTTGATAAAAGACAAGGTCCTTCCTGTTTAAAATGTCGGTCTCTTTCTCTATCTCATTTCTCAGGGCTCACACCTGCTTTAACCGCCTCGACCTGCCTCCGTACCCTTCATACACCATGCTGTATGAGAAACTGCTCATCGCTGTGGAAGAAACCAGCACATTTGGTCTGGAGTGAGACAGACAAATCAAACACTGCACGCCTCTATGTCCAACACTGGCTGGGCCAAGATGTGAAAGGAGCGCAGCCTAACCTGTCTTAAAGATCCCAGAATTGTACTGGAAATGTTTCTGATCATTTTGGATTTACAGTGTGTTTGTAACTGTTATGGTTCTGTACGTCAGAGTCTGTCACTTAGCTATGAGGATCTTTACGATTGCACGCAACACTCGCAGCGTCACAGCACTTATTTTTCTATAAATCATTAGATCTAGAAAATAAGAAACAATTACAAAGGCTTTTTTATAATTAATATTGATCAGTCTATGTGTACCTGAAGAACGAGTTTATCAAATCGAATCAAGACCTTTTGTTGCATGTACCACAATTCATCCGACAATGAAAATACTTTGGCTAATAAAAGCAAACGCAAAGTATTTATACTCAGTACAGCAACAAGTGAAAAGTAATGTACAGAAATAAGAACAATATTAGCAACACAATAACACTGAAAACAGTAATTTTCCATATGACAATAATAACAGCAATGTGCTTGAGGACATGCTGGAATTTATCTTTAATAGACAGAAAATATTTAAATAATAATTTAATAACCATCAAAACCTACTGTATTCTTAATGCAGCAAGAAAATCGGAAAGAGTAATGAAAGAAATGGGTTTAAACCGTTAATAGAAATAAATAGTATTAGTTACTCTGAAAAATGTTAGTCATTGCAAACTTTGTTTCAAAAATCTTTTTTTTTTTAAATCAAAAGATGTATGCAAAGATTGTTACACAAATCCTCAGGTGGTTTCCTGCTGTAGACATGTAGAATGTCTAATGCAATTTTAAATTAAAAAGAAAAAAAACCCTCAATCAGTTTAATGCAAAGTTTAGTAGCCCTGAAGCCAAAGGAATAAGTCTCTGGGTTTTGGGGTTTTTGTTGTTGTTGTTGTTGTTTTTAAAGTGGAGATACTACAATTACCAATATGTATCTATCTGGACTGCAGCAGCCCAAAAGGGACTTGCCTGAGGACTTAAGACCAAACTGCAGCACAATGGAAAAAAAGAAATTAAGGCAAATATATGAAGAGCTGCAGACAATTGAGAGAGAAAGACTGATTATCACTTAACTAAAAAAAATCGCTAAAGATAAAGAACACTGCACTGAAGATGAGGTGGCTAACACATGCTCAGACTCAGAAACCTGTAAATGGAAAAGAAAATTAGGCCCAGAGGTGATCCCAGAGAAACTACTGAACATCTGGAAATGAAATGATACATTAATGTCAATAATGGGCAAGCCACAAAGCAGTGAAGTTTCTGTTTCAAGCAATGTGAAGAGTAGTCTGGTACACTGGAACTGAGGAAATATTCAGTAGAGTACATTCACAGCATCCAGGTAACGGTTGCAGTGTAGTCGCATAAAAAGACAGGCCCTCTCTGCAGTTACAGACTCCGCAGTACTAACATGCTTCTGATACTCATCCTGGAAGTCCTGCATCTGGGCCCAAAGCTTCCAGGACTGTGGCTCCCTTTAAAGTGACGACAACAACTGGACACAGGCTTTCCTCAGTTCTGTATGACTGGACACTGATGTTGCATACAGCTCAGTGATGAGGCAATGATGTCAAGTATTGCAAATGCAAAAGTAGCCATCAATTCCAGCACAAGGGCTTCTAGGATTCCTTTTGTGGAGACTAAGGGCGATTACGTCAAACCAAGCAAACGTGAGCTCCGTGATTCGTGACACTTCATGACAGCATTTATACTTGGACGCTCTCCAGAGGACTAAAGTGGGGATTCTGCTTTCAGCCTGTGGTCTGGCTGTTTGAATGGGAGCTTCTCACACTCTTGTTCAAGTCTTCCACTAACGAACTTGTCATCTCTGACCATGCACCATTGGTGTTGCTCTTTGTATGGAGCCGGTACTCCAGTATGTAACTCTTTACTGTCTCAAACACAGTGACCAGTGCAAGAGCAGCGTGTGGAATCTCCAGTGGCCTCAGACCAATGTAACAGATCCCTGAACTGATGTGGCCCTACTGGTACAAATGTGCGATGTGTAAAGGGACAAACCAGTGTAACATATGCAATAGTTGAGACCTTTACTCCAATCTGTTCCACAGTCTGCCATATTCTTTTAGACATTGACTGACTGCAGTGTACCCTTGACATCTCCAGCCCCTTGCCTACGTCTCTAGCTGAGTGATGAAGCTGTGCCTCAGATACTTGCTGCCTCATACATGCCCTGTGGGGGTAGTACTGACAAAAGGAAAGTCATTTGCCTTGGTTTTTTTTAAGTCAGGTTATTTGGTAATAGTCACTGATTATTGTATTTACAATGGATGTAGCTTTGCGGGCAGATAACTAACCTGATATAAGCAATGCCAAATATTAACGGAACCAGGAGGCATTAAAGCTGGCTGGAAATCTGACACATTTTAGCCGGATTTGACAGCTACACTTGTAGCTACTCTTCCCAAGCTGTAGGCTTTTGTCAGCCTAACTGTTGAATGAGCTGTAAGGCTAACAAAGAACTCTAATGGGTTGCACATCAAAGTGTGTTTCACCATTTCAAGTACAACTTCAATGTTCATAAAACTTGACAAAAGTTGGCAAAAATGCTTTCTTGTGGAGTTTCGTATCTTTGTCGCAGGCTAGACACAAATCTCCAACCTTGCTGTCAGCGGTCGATGCACCAGGTTTCTGAATGTTTCTGAAACCCATGACTGAAATCATGACGTACACAATATTGTAGTCCATTTACATCTCACTGTAACTTTCTTTTTTTACTTTATTAATTCCCAGTTAAAGCAGACTACTCCGGTTATAGTGGAATAGTTCATGTAAAGAATGAACAGGAAATACTTCCGAATAATGGAGTGTAGTTTTTGTTCATGATCCAGTTCTAATCAAGTGACTAGGCCTGTGGTAAAAAGAATGTTTGTCACTGATTTTTATTATTGCTCCCCTCTAAAGACAATTCAAGGTTTGAACCAAACTGTGCTTTTGGACAATTGTTACATACCTGATAAATTCTAGGTGTCTGCAGGGAAGACAACTGTGTGCAACGAGAAAGATGAGATCTCTTGTTCTGCTTCTAAGTGTTGTTATAAATTGTTCAGGTTTTTGTGAATCTATAGTTAATAATCTACTGAAGCCAGTTGCACCAGTTGTTCATAAATTCAAACTTAGCCCTGTGTTTGCTAAGTGGCACTTTATGCGAGATGAAACTACAACTGGTTGCAGCGCAATGACAGTTTCTGCACAGAGATTAGTTGTTACTAAATATTTATACCCACTAACCACCATGTGTAACTGGCATACAGCTAAGTGAACAAAGCTACAAAACCAACAGCTTAAAAAGAAAAAGCTAATATGAAACTCCTTAAATTCACTTCCTACTACCTTGCAGGCATTTTGGGAATGTCTCCTGGCAGTTATTTGGACTCAACACAGCCAGGCACCGTTTAAAATGATTGGGTAATGAGCTGTAAATGCAACGTAAGAACAGAATTTAAATCCCCAGTCAAACTGAAAAATTAAAAAATGTTTAAAAAGTCTGACAACTTTGCCCCAAAATATGGTTTAAAAGCCATTATTTTTATTTTAAGCATAGAAGGTACACAACAGTTTTCAGAGCACAAACATAATACTAATACTTGGCATATTTAGGGGTGGCTATGGCTCAAGAAGTAGAGCGGGTCATCTAGCAGTTAGAAGTTCGATCCTGTGCTCCTCCGGTCTGCATGTGGAAGTATCCTTGGACAAGATATTGAACCCCAAGTTGCCCCTGATGCATTTGTGTGAGCATGTCAATAAGTGTTAGCTAAAAAGCTATGCCTGTTCCTATGTGACCAGGTAGGTTTGGATAGCTTTCTTACCTTAACAAATCAAATCATCATTTAAAGAGTGCATCTTGTATTTACTCAGGCTATCTTTGTCTAACATTTGCTTGATGATCTGGAACCTGTCATGTGACAAATATACAAAAATAAATAAATGAGAAGGCATTTTACAGCCCCAGGAATTACAGCCCCTATTAGTAGTCCACCTTAACCCCTATATGAAGTCCCCAAATAACTGGACAAACCAAAATAATTTCAAACATAAGGATTGTTTTTAACTCATGAATACAGGCATCCAATATTGATTTTGGCCTTGTCCCTTGCAAAATGAGATTTCTGTAGTTGCTCAGAATCTTTTGATGATATTGTGTAATGTTGATGAGGAGATATTGAGCATCTTCATAATTTTCCGCTGAGGAACGCTGGTCTTAAACTGTTCCACAGTTTGTAAATGTGCTTTTTTTGCAGATTGGTGAACCTCTGCCTATCTTCACTTCTCAGAATATTTATTTAAATTATACACCATGTCTGTGTAAAGACATTAAGTCATCACTTACTTGCGGTCTTTGACAATGGTACGGCTACCTCCGTGAGAGTGTTCTTGACCTGACTTTAAGTTTTTCTTAACCAAGAAAATATTTCTGTCATTATCCACTGGAGTGTTTTTTGATTTAACAACCTGTGTGGTGGTGGTGGTGGGGTGGTGAGAGAAAATTACACAAAAATCTGTCATTGTTCAAAACCAGTGTACCTAACTAAATGAAGAGTTATTGCAACTCAGTCCTGCCAGTTTCCAAAAAGCTTTAGGTGGATTACCACCACCCTCTGGTTGCTAATTATACATAAAATGTATCCAGTCACATTGTTAGTTTAGTCAGATTTGCATTGTAAGCAGCAGAAGTTGGTTTATGTCTAGAGACTGGGTTTATGGGTAGAGGCACAGAGCATCAAACATTGACACAGGAAATAAGAATTTCTGTTTAACGTTTGTGTTTAGGGTTAATAAAATGCAATCTTTGGTTACTTAATTGCCTAATCCTTACCATACCCTAACCCAATGACAATCTTTCCTTAACCTGGCCCCACACTGCTCTGTGTTCTGCCATGTGCAGATGTAGGTATATAAAGCAAGACTTTTTTTTTCTTTCATTGTTGCCACTCTGCATTGTCATGCTGTGCTTCTCTGTCGTCCACCCAAAGCATGCTGGGATAGAATCCACCTTATGATCCAGAGTAGGACTGATGTGTGTGTCAATTGTCCACATCTTATCATGTGAACGATTTCACCACAGCAGAACTTTTCACCGTCATGAACCATCAGCAACTCAAGTAGGTGTGTGGGAGATGAGTTGGCTGAAATCACTTGCCAGGTAGCACATTTGGGCCTAATTTGGGCTATCAGGTCACTGACAGCTTATCTAGGGTTAGAGTTAGGGTTTGGTTAACACGTGCCCCTTTTTGTACAATTTGTGCTTGCTTGGAACACCCAGAATGATTGTAATGCCAAAAATATGTGATTTCATTGAAAACGTGTCATCTTAGTAGTTTTGCCTATTTAGCATGCAGCTCAAACAAAACCCAAGCCTAACCCTAACCCCGTCACCAGTGACTTGATGGAAGAGTTTAAGGCTCAGCTGTGGTGCGAACCAGATATGACCCAGATATCACAGAATGCTGAACTTGTAGCCAAACTCACCTTGGGTCAACACTATTTGGTTACTCACAAATCAACTACATGTCAAAGTTTGACACATAGCAAAGATCCCTTACTTCAGCGGCCTGTCAATTTTTAGGCTTCTTTATTCCCAACATGGTGTGATGTTTGAAAAGCTGACTATATCTCCAGAATTTCCCTTTTTTATTTTCATTTAAAATACAGCACTGTCGTGAATTCGCTTGCCTATAGAGAAAAAAAAAAAACTGCAGTGATAGGTTCCACTAAAGAAAAATCCACTGAACTTTTGATTGACACTTAGGCAGTACAACAAGTTTGAGATTTTTGGAGATTACCCACGCTTCTGGGAGTGAGATCGATTAGTACTCCAGTTTTTGTTTGGTGTGGCAACATCTTGTCCACACATCTCTACACACACAATGACAAGGCTGTGATTTTTTTGCTCTCCTCATCCTTTTTCTACAGTCGTTTGTACTCTTATTTATACAGTATTGTATTTATAAGCAAAGGGAAGTCCTGAAACTTTCCTTGAATGTTTTCTTTCTATTTTATTTTGTAATCATGTAATAAGTAGGATCCGTGGAAGAGTTAGCCTTTGATTTTGAAGCCTTTGCGTTCTTATGTGTGTATTTTCTATTCTACAATAAGCTGGCTGGTTTTCTGTCGCTTACTGCGGGGAAACTGTGACATCTGTTCCCATTTGGCTCCTGATTTTCTGTTCACCACTTTTGCTGGTGCCATTATTGAGGTTAATGTCAGCTGTGGCTCACTCTGTTAGAAATGTCAGAGCCACATGTATCCAGGAAGTACTCTATTCTTTGGGCAGTTAATGACAGTTAAGAGATCTTTGTATGTGCTTTGGTGAACATGTAAAGAGAGCTTACTGAGGTGTTGTTTTTGTTGGGTTGATAGGATGAATACATACATCATAACACTGATATTTATTGTGGGAAAGGAATGATTACAAATGTTCCAGTAACACTTATCTGTAAATGTGCTGATAGAAGCTATACAAGTTTAAACAGAATATTGGAAAAGTAAATAATGATGGGCTGTCTACTGAAAGGGAAGGTGGTGGAAAATTGTTGCTGCTGTGTGTGTGTGTGTGTGTGTGTGTGTGTGTGTGTTTGAATTAATCAGAAATAGACAGGAGAAGACCAGGTGGTGACACTAAAACATGGATATTATTTTTCTTTTGTTTCCAGTTTCATGTGTGTGTACTATACATGTATGTACATAATGTTAAAGGGTACAGTTCATATTTGACTGAGAACAGGTTTCTAAACGCTCAGGCTGTTCTATTGCCCCACCTTACCATATGGATCTTAATAAAATGGTCACTTTGTTACTGCTGTGAGTATTCATTCTACAGACGGGTGGTTATCGATCTTCGATAAAAGGGCTTTTTTATAAGTCTTATATTAAATATTAAGTACCGATAGTCCTCAAATTCATGTGTGCCCTGAATACAGGTAAGAAGGTATTGGTTATGAGACAGGCCTAAAAACCCACCTGGAAGTTCCCCACTCTACAAAAAAACAGGACTGGTTCTTATATAGTACTTATCTACTTGACTGCTCAAAGCATTTAAAAAAACATAAACAGTTTTCTATATCTAAGTGCTTTCTGTATAACGTTCACACACATTCACACTCTGATGAATGTATCATTCAGTATCTTAGCCAAGGATACTCAGGGATCACTCAAGGATCAAACCACCAACCATCCGCTCCGCCTCCTGAGCCTGTGCTCTGTAGATGCCCCCCCCCCCCTTCTTTCTAATCTTCTTTCTCTTTCTACTTGTTTTGTTTCTCTGTGTAGTTACTTGCGTGCCTTTTCGGTCGCTTTATTTCTCTTTTGTTACGTTAGCTTTTTTGTTGCTTTTGTTCTTTGTAGTTTACATATCTTTTGTGTTGCTATTTAAGAGACTTACAGTACTATCAGTATGCATTATTAAAAGCAATAGAAATGGTCAGCTTTGTATAGATTTTTCTTAATATGAAAAAGTGACGTGATAACTGGTCCCGCTATATATTTACGTTTAATTTTTAATTCGCCAATGGCCACAGAAGGCTCTCTCTCTCTCTCTCTCTCGCTCTCTCTCTCTCTCTCGCTCTCTCCGTAACCCAATCCAATTGGCAGGCACACCTGTCAATCAACACGTGCAACCATGGTTACAGAAAACGCAGCACCGGTTCAGCTTCTAAGTTGAGGGACTACTGACAGGCAGGACTCTGAGTGTGGAGTGAACGTGATTAAAATGAGCTCTCCAGCTGTGTTTTTAATACAATATTAGGCTGAGCTAATAATTTGAACTGAGAGCCTGGCTAGAAGAAGTGACATTATTCTGTCGCCCGAATGTTTTGGTTTGGTTTCTGTTGTCGTTCGGAGAATAGTAAGCGGCGTCATTTAATGTAATTGTGCTGACTGCTGTGTTGAAGTGTTTGACGTTAGCCAACTAACCGGTCCAATTAAACGACGCCATGATCCCCGAATGCCCGCGTGCCGGGGACTCGAGAAGCAGAAGCCGCCTTCATCACAACCACGTAGCTGGACCGACCCAGAGCCGCAGTGTCAGCGGCTTGTTGTCCGAAATCAAAACCGCCATCCACAACGAACCTTTCACCGACCACTACACCGTTATTCCCGGCCGAGAGCTCGGAAGGTAAGAACATGGCATACTTAAATGTAAATTTAGCTGAGTTTGTTTAATTTCGTAGTGTTTCACTTGTAGTCACGGTTAGTGTATATCTTACCCAGCTTAGATAGACTTATTATCAGCAGAAATAGTTCTGTTTTTATTTGGCACGACTGCTCGAGCTGTAGTGTGCCCATAGGAGTGGTGGAAGAAGTAATGTAAAAACACCAATGTCGTAAAATAGACCTTTACACGTTTGATTTTTGTATTGAAAATGTCATGTAAGTTTTAAAAAAAAAATGCAAGTAATCCCACGAGAACGTGCTCAAAGCAGTCTGTCGGGTCTGATCCAGACTTTCTGAACTGGTCTGGTCGCCCAACCAACTCGGGCTGGATGGGGGGCTATTGGCCCAAGTCAGAAAATAATGCTCACACTCATTCACCCTGCACTATTACAGTGTCTGCCTCACACGTGCTGGTCACCGCGAAGCACTAAACCAGTGTTAACCGAATAATGAAATCGAGTTCGAGTTGCATTAACTTACTTACTATATAATTGTTTACTTTTTAATTACTAGGCTGTATGAATTCATGTAACTTACAGTTGAGGTAATATATCAGTAGAATTCAGTTGAGAGAGCAGTCTGTGTTATATATTACATGTTGATAACTCTTGCATTCGCCTAATATGAAAGCTGTATTTGACTGACGTAGTCAGTGACGATGGAAGATCGACGCTAATGAGTACTTCTGTCACGAACTGATCTGCTGATTATAATTATAATCAGTGCTGATTGGTTTTTTAAAATAAACATCTGAGCTCAAAAGAAAATCAAAAATTAACTTCCAAATTAGTAAAATAATTGAAAGGAAAAGTAGCTTATTGGAACTGTAAGATCTTTTCTGTGTCTTAATTTTGTAAAGTAATTAATTAAAATTGTCTTATGAATGTAGTGGAGTCAAACACATGACTGGAATATTGGGTTGGGGTTAGGGCTTACAGGCCCTAGGGATGGTGCCACAATATAAAAAAATAAATCCCTGCAAATAACGGGTAAAGTTCGGGAGCAATGAATACACAGTAGACTCGGTTCACATTAAAGCATGGTATTCTTTTGATTACAGTGGACAAATCCATCTCTTATGGATACTGAAATGAAGGGAGGTAAATGCACGTTATTATCATCACTTAAGTATAGATGCAACTTTCATATGTTCTCTTACATCCAATAACACTGAGGTAAGTGGCTTTGCACTCTTTGGTACTTAATTATACTTAAAGTGGACGTGAAAAACTTCATGTATAAAGACTGATTTACATCATGGAGCTCTGCTCTCAAAAACAGGCATGGATGTAACTGTCTGTGAAGCTGGATTTAAGAAATAAGTGCTAAAAAATGTTATGCGCCATCTTCTGTCAGTACAGAACGTGACACCGTTGGTTGTAGTTAATAGACTTACGTTCGTTTATTTTAGCTAACTAGTAACAGAACCGTCTAAGGAGTTTGAAAAGAAAAGCGTCTGGACCTCTTTAAATTTCCTTGAAGAGGATTCACGTCTCATCCGAGAAGCTTCTTCAGAGCAATTGGTGGAGAGTCTCAGATTTTAAGCCCTATGGGAGTGTCCCCAAGAGGGTCATGAACCCCCTTTTGATCCTGTACCTAATGACATGAGGTAGAGGATCAATAAGCAGGGCTCTAAACTAACTTTTTGCCACGGTTGCACAAAAGTTAGGCGCACCCAAATTTTTCAACCGCATTTCTATAATCCATTCGATTCCGATTCACAAGGTTTCGATTCGATTCAATTTTGCCTCAGACAGTCAGAAATATTGTTATTCTGATAATTTATTAGTACTGATACATGTGAGACTTCATCAGAATTGTGAGCATCACAGCAGATACCTTTGTGTCAAAGTAACTGAGAATAAAACACAGAAAAACATGAAGGA
>VUQG01041154.1:0-28274 GCA_015106755.1 Etia nguti | reverse complement strand
ACTTTTGTGTTGTCTGTGAAGGTTCTCAGTCATTCAGGTCATCGTAGTCTAAGGAGCTTGGAAAGAAAAGCGTCTGGACTTTCACCTCTCATTGGTGAAAGAGTCCCAGATTTTAAACCCTATGAGAGTGTCCCCCAAGAGGGTTATGGACCCCCTACTGATCCTCTACCTAATCACACGAGCCAAGGTGTGAAAACGGGTGTGGGTCACAATCAGCCAAGGTTTCGGGTGAACCCATTGTGAAGCCTAGCCCCACCCTATCATGTGATTTACTGAGGTCAAATGGCCCTCTCCACCTGTTGCTCTTAGAACTGAAGAAGCTTCTCGGATGAGAGGTGAAACGTCTTCAAGGAAACTTAAAGAAGTCCAGATGCTTTTCTTTTCAAGCTCCATAGATTACTTTTGTGTTGGCTTCATTTTTTGGCTCTGGAGATTTCCCCTTTGATTTTAACAAGGGGAAATGGGTCTACAGGGACTGGCCTGATTTTGAAGCCAGCCTTAAGTGGACATTGAAGGAACAGCACTTTTTATCGACACTTCACTGGCTTTATTTCAGCCCAAAGGTTGGAATTGGTTCATGCGTTTTTAAAGCTGCCAAGAACTGAAGCCTTAATCACATTTTTTATTCAGTATATACCTAATCTACTTCATTTGTAGGAAACAAATAGCTTCTTCTTCAATTAGGCAGTCTTGCACTTTATCAGGCTAGAAACTTACAAGTGTGACAATGTTCACTTATGTTTTATTTTATTACTTACCATTACTGTTGAGTAATGTTCAAAAGATGTTTATTTTTCGAAGCGTGGTCCCGGAAAGTGAAATTTGTCCCGTTTCTGTCAGCTCACGTTTTCATGAAATGAAAAAGAAACATCAACTTTTGACTTCAGCATTTCTAGACTGTTGTCCTGTGTGTCCTGTGGTTCTTGTAACTGTTGTTGCCGTTTCTCCTGCCCAGTGAATAGTCATAACAATGCCACTGAAACAATCTGTGTGAATGTGGGAAAGCACCCTGGACATCAGGCCACTGATGACAAAACTGTAGACAGGTTAGGCTTTGTAAAATGCAGCTGCCTCACCTTTACAAATGGTTGTAATTTTTTTGCATTTAGTGACTGATTGCAAGTATCTGTGGTGATCAGTTGGTTGCCCAGAGGTAAAGAGTGTAACACCCTCAGCCTCTGGGTGACCACATTGGACTGCAATGCGTATGCCTGTCTCCACACAGTCACAGTCTGACTTGGACTGGCTGCAGTCCCTCTCAGACAGATTGGCCAAGGTTTGCAAAAAATGTTGTTCTAATTCAACGCAGGCATTTTCCACCACAATAAAATCAACTCGTCTACGATGCATCTCTTTGCAGTCAAGGTCTTGACTCATCTGGTCACCAGCTGGTGGTACTGCTACATACAAGCGATGCTATCGAGCGCCTGTGTCATTTTCCAGTTAAATTGCCATCCTGCAGCAACTACATCACTTATTGTGGAGCAATCTCTAATTTTTTATTTCAAATCTGTAAGGTTCTGGCTGGACTATGAATTTATGTAAATTTCTGTGTAAAATATGTCGACAGCAACAGATTTGCAGTTTTGGATTATCACGATTAATTTCTGTGTTATCACAAACTGATTGCAGGTAATTGTCAACATGACTCTATTTAGCTGCAGACTGATAGCAGACTGACTCCTTCCTATTACTGTTTTATGGTTGTCTTGACGCACCAAAATTGCCTTGAGGATGACAAGTGACTGCGAGTGGTTGGAGACCTGATCCCTGTGTTACAAGTTTGTTCCACACGGGTGCAATAATTGTAATCATGCTGCAGTGTGCTGGTGTGACTGTAGCATTAGCTTGTCACTCAGCATGCTGCACAGTCTGAATTCAAACATCTTGTCAAATACTCGCTCAAACTTGGCCATTTTAAAATCGTGATAGCTGTTCTCAGAACACCACATGAAAACTAAGGTGGATACTTTTTGCAGTGGGACAGACACAGAGAGAATAAAGAGGGGAAGGAGGAGGAAATGTTCCCAGCTGACCTCTCACTCGAAGCCGAAGAGACAGTAAAAACTCATCTGTGTTTGTGTGCTTGGCAGCAGGCAGACCTTGTGTACACATAGCCATGGAGGCCTAATAATATTTTCCAAAGGAGATGAATCTGTTTTTCTTTTTGTGGCTGCTCAGATGGACCTGAAACCTTTTTTTCTTTTTTCTTTTTTGCTGAACTAATGGAACAGATGGGATGTGTGTTGTTAGCGCTGGCTCCCAGCAGCAGGTTTTCACTTGGTTCCTAGTCATTTTCACAGGAAAGTGATGTTAGTTGGCCTCGGCACTGATGGAGGTATAGGTGCACAGACAGCTGAACAAAGGGCTCAAATAACTTCACTGTGCCGAGAACATGATCTAAAACTGTTAAGCCTCCAATGGGAACTTTTTCCTCTGTTGGAAAAACAGCCTGTGCTGCAGTCTCAGTAGTTGCTGGTGGGAATAAGTTTTAAAATGCAAAACAAAGCAGGGTGTTTTAAAGGGCTGTCTGTGTTTTCAACTTGTACCACCCACCAAAACGTTGTTACAGACCATAGACTGTATATAAAAGATGGACGGTGCCACTGTGACGTCAGCAGCTGGTTTGCAAAGTCCTGCTTTTAAAACCTTCACCTTGGTGTTTTCTGCTGTCTTTGCTTTTTGAAACCAGACGTTACAACCAGACCGATGTTACACACTCAAACAGCAGTAATGGAGTAATAGACACATTCTAAAGCATGCCCTGCTTTATGATCCTTCTGGACAATAATGGGCGTCATAATATATATTATAACAGTATAATATATCCACTGATCAGTGAAAACAGAATGTCTTTAAGGCACATTATGTGGACTGAATCTACATCACACAGAAACCTGTCATGGTTCATTTAGAGTTCTAAATTAAACTTACTTAAAAAAAAACCCAATGTGCAGCTTTTCAAATTAAAATTTCACTCAGACTTTGTAATTACATCATTTGGCACCCAGGTGCTATAAATAGAATCAATTACATTCAACGTTGACTAATTATTGCAATTATCAGTGTATCATTCGTTCAGCAAATTCATCAGTTGCCACAGAGTGTGACAGCGGTAGCGATTCAGATGGCTTCAAAATGATTTCAGCGAGTCGATGCTGTCTGACAAGAAAAAGTTTCTGCGGAGAATGAGGCAGGCAAATTTACCACAGAAACACCAGCGCCGTGTCATCAGAGCTCCACAGAGGGGATGAGATAGTTTTTTGCCCCTGGGCATTCAGCCCATAATGCATCAGCTGCAAAGGCCTGGTTACCCTTAACGTACCCTGCAATGAGTCAGCGGTTGGTGGCTGGTGGGGCAACAGGGGAACTCAGAGGAACGTGATTGAAAGTCAATGGAACAGAATGAGTCCTATTGATCCCTGACAGAGATACACAGCGGGAGAGCAGGCACGGGCTGCCAAATGACCCCATTTAACTATAATGTGTAAAGCCCCAGTTATTGAATAGCCCTTCCACGTGCGAGTCAGTATCCCGGTCCGTTCTACAAATCAACTTGTGCCTGACAGCGAGCTTTAGTGTAAAGATGGCGGAGGCTGTTTGGAAGCTCATCGTCTCTAGGCCAGAAAAAGCGGCTCGCATTAATCCTCTGGAGTGCACAGTCAGAGAAGGCTTCATTACTTTCATGGCGACTTATTGCTGTTGGGCAGCAGGAAAAAATATGGTGGCATTATTATTACATTTCCCTCAACAACAAATTACTATTTAGATTTCTGTCTCGGTTCAGTAGTTTTAGTAGCTTAATTTAAACTGTGTGCAGCTGTAATCAACCCCTCTAAACACTGCACAGAAGTAAAGTTTACCCAGAAACCATCATTTTCTTTATCCCAATTTGTTTTCATTAGGATCAGTAGTCTCCGCCATTAGTTTACGCAGGCATGCTCTCAGCTTGCCTATCGACTCTCACAGTATGCGTTATATGACAGAGATGATAAAACTGCAAAGATTTTCTGGCAGGTTTTTACAGATAAGCCACGTGAAAATACACCGCCACATATATAATGCATTTTACAGCATTTATAAAGCCTCCAGATATCACAGAGAGAAGGAGTGACTTTATAATCTGTATTAGTGTCTCTATATTTGAGTAGTCTGTTCAAACACAAGCTCCAGTGATACGCGCTTTTCTTCATCTTTGAAGCCAGAATTACAAATACATGTGTGACACGGTATTGTTTCTGCTGCTGGCAACACGGCTTTTCTTCATTCCATCTAAAAGAGAAGTACTACACATTTACATCAACAAATACTCTATAGGCACTTTGGATCATCATTGTTTAATTCCATACTGTACAGAGAAAGTCAAACACTGCTAGCCTGTGGCTGGTGAAAAAATATTACGTACTCAGTGTCATTTACTCCAAACCAGTGGAAAGATCTCACATAAATGTGTACAGTAACCAAAGGGTAAGTTTGGAACAGCAGGATGAAGCCACCAGTCGCTGTGAGAAGCTTGACAAAATACATTTTCAGGGCTTTTAACATTTTTAATCCACACGTGGGAAACTGTTACATTTCAAAATCAAATGTAATTCACCAAGAAAGAGAAGATTGAAATAAAAAAGAGAGAAGAAGTCCTCTCAAGTTCCTAGACTGAGAATGAAACTTCCTCTCAACAGGATTATAATAAGAGCATAAAAACAGGTGGCGGTGTGCGTTCTCATGCAGAGATTTGGTGGTTGTTTGTCAGACCCTCCCAGCCTGTCTTGCCTGCCTGTAGGTCACGGTTGGATGTCTTCAATGACACATCTGTCTCTCTCTGAAATGCTGGCCCTTCAGTCCAAAGAGCCAGCTCTGGTTACCTGAGGGGCCTCCCCCTCTACTCTAAGCCCATATCAAAGAAAAGATGGGGGGGGGGCCTTTCAGATGTCCTGGGGGAAGAGAAAGGAGAGCTGCTGAGAGACTGTTTTTCTTCTCTTTACTTTGGATACATCTCAATAGCCAGAGGAAGTGTTCTTTCCATAAATCAATTTCTTTTGCTTTTGTCACTTGCAAAAGCTGTAGCACTGAGAATAAGAAAGAAGAACACGAGAAGTGCCGACCTTGTTCCGTGGAGCTCCAGCCGGCAAACCAATACGACTTAATAAATGGCCTTTCTGAAGACACTAATGGTTTTCAATGACCAGGTGTTGACAGTCCACTTTCAATATGAAGTCAAAACCCCAATAAAAGGGAGGAAACACGGATGATGCACAGCAGAGGATCATATGAAACATAAATGTGAACAGTGGTAGCTTCGATGGGTACTTTATTTCCAGTTGGTATACGCGAGCATTACAGCCTAAGTTTTGTTTGTTTGTGTTTTGTTTATTATAAATCTTGATTTGTTTTTTAATTCAATTCAATTTTGAAAATCACAACAACAAGGCATTTTACAATAATATAGACAAAACCCTATGAAAACAATCAAACAGCTCCCTATGAGCAAGCACTTGGCGACAGTGGGAACGAGAAACTCCCTTTTAATGGAAAGAAACCTCTAGCAGAGCCACGCTCAGGGAGGGGCGGCCAACCGCTGCAACCGGCTGGGGGTGAGAGCAGGGAGACGGGGCAAAAGACAGTGTGTGGAAGAGAGCTGGAGATGAATAATAACTAATAATTAAATACAGAGAGGTGGATGTAGAGACGGAGTCTGTCTCCTGAATCCAAACTGGAAGCTGGTTCCACAGAAGAGGGGCCTGAAAGCTGAAGGCTCTGCCTCCCATTCTACTTTTAAATACCCACAGTATTTATTTTGTTTTTTAGAGACCTAGATCACCTGAAGTAGTCACACTTATGGGCAAAAGGGGTTTACTGCATTGGTCTAGCAGTAAAGTGGTCCTATATGCTACAAAGTATTATGGTAGATCAGCGGTCCCCAATCCCCGGTCCGTGAGTCGTTTGGTACCGGGCTGGAGAGTTGAGGCTCGGGTTTGAGATTTGGGGTTTTCAGGGTTTTTATCGTTATTTTTTTTAATCGTTTTTATCGTTAACTCGGTTTCCCTGGGTCTTTTAACTTGTGTTATGAATAAATATTCTTTTATTGGTACCGGTACTGGTTTTATTTTGTTGTATTTATCTGTGACACCCTTAAGGCCGGTCCGTGAAAATAAACCGGTCTGTGGCGCAAAAAAGGTTGGGGACCGCTGCTGTAGCTTTTACCTGTTGTTATGACATGACTTTCACTGAAATATTACTACAGAGTCGTTTTTAGTCGCCCGAGATGTAAACTACCGTAAATTACACTCTGCTGGGTACCATTCGCTTTTGAAACAACAACAAAATACCAGTATGAGTACCCGGAACCCAGTGATACCTTTTCTGTGCTTTATGTTCTGTTGCAAACCTTAGCACGTTAATTAGGGAAAACATTACATTTATTACACATGGCCATGTATGTGCTCACATCGCCGTGTGAGCAAGCGATGCTGACACTGTTCTGAGTACAACTTCACAGAGGTGTTAGCAACCCTGTGAGTACTTGGTATTGTAATTGTAGTGTTTGGCAGAATTTCACAACTAACATAAACATAGCACAAAAGTCTCTACGCTTTCTTTCATTTGTTACTGCCGTAGGACTTGCATTGCTCGTACACCTTGCAGAAAGTTTCACGTATTTCATCTGAAAGATATCAGGGATTTAAAAAACACAGGATTTGACTGCGGGTTTACTTTCCTAAATTTGAGACTACCATTGGATAAATGTGGAGCCAGCTGTGAGCTTATACTTTGAGGATGAAGAACATCCCGAGGGCAAAACAAACCTCATCCCTGTAGCCACAACAACCCTCAGCAGGTGGATCATTTAGTGTGAAAGCAAAACACTTTCCCCGGTTGCTCATTTTGTGTCATCTCTTCTGCTCACATCTCCTACATTGCTTTCCTCGTTCACATGCTCCCTCTCATTTCCTCTAATTCCTCATTAGACTTTTTTCTCTGCCTCTTTTCCCCTCTTCCCTTTTTCCCTTCTCCCTGCTGCTCCATGAGTCTCAGATTGTCAGAGGAGGGTCATCAGGAGACGCTCAAATATCCAGATGCCTTCCATTAAACCAAGTGTTTCAGAAGAATTGACCACGCAAGACGGGGGCTGAGTCAAATGTTGTTGGGCGCTTTTTTTACATCCCCACCAGAACACCAGCTGGTGTGGGTTTAATAGCCCATTTGGTCCCCAGTTGCACCTCGGTCCCCTGTCCTGTGAGGGTTCTTGACATGATGGAAAGGTGGGTAACAAATACTAAAGCCTTGAGTACATACCAAGACACCAAGACACCTGAACGCACTAACTGCAGTTAACAGGAGGTTAAATAATCCCCAAGACATGGGAGTTGTTGATGAAAGTCTGTTTGCTGTGTGCCAGGATTTCCACCAAAGTGCTTTGGAAAATAACAGAATCTTCAGCAAATAAACATTTTTCACAATACAGACCTAAAAGTCTGGAAATTGCTATGTAGGAGCTTACAGCTGACCTCATTTGCATCGTAAAAATGACGAGCGGTGTCCTACAACAATCTGCAGCTTGGCCTTGCACGGATTTATTTTCCTCTTTCCTGTCTCCGTGCCGAAACGGGACCGCTTTTCTCTCAGGATGGAGGCATCCTGCAAACAGCAGTGTAATGTCGTGGAACAAACTCCTTCTAGGCTCAGAGCTGCAGCCCATTTTGTCTGCTCAATCTACCAGTCAAAGACTGACAACGAGATTTATGAGTGAAATAAAGGCAGCCATCAGCTCCAAGTAAACAAAGGAAGTCAGAGGAAGAGGAATATATCTTTTTATTTCATTATTTTTTTTACGGGACGAAGAACAGCACAGAAAAGCAACCGGTGAGGACTGAAAATGTTTGCATGTAGATGGGTGTAGAAGGCTTTCCAAGAAAAAGTACCGCCTTTGACGAGGCAGTGAGTAATGCTGCAAAAAGCAGAAAAGGAACAGTTGGAAATAAAATGTGAAGTGTAATTGGGGACTATTTAATAGCTCGCCATTTAGACTGACCGGATAACGTGTAAAAAGGGAAAATTCATCCCTGCTAGGAACCAGCTAACAGACGTTTAATTTTTCACGCAGCTAGGATGCACATATACACATACATGACGTGTAGGCCTTCATGGAGGGCAAAGATGATCTCAGGGAAAAAGAGCAGTTGCTGGTGGAAAATAAGAAACTGTAGGGCTGGGCCTTTAAAACCCCCAAGATGGATCTGAAACAGGTGGCTCAAGTTTTTACACTAAACTTCCAAAATCACACTGTCTTCCTCCTCTTCCTGCCCGGCCCGACGCTGGGATTTTCTTTACTTTGTGATAATCTAAAACAGTGAGCTCTATCCTGTTTCAATTCCCCTATCCCCTCCAGTCATTATTCACCTAATTACCATCATCCAATTCACCAGATCCCGTGCTCTTCCTAGTATGTAACTGGGCATCACACTACTGTACAGTGTTAGTCCTCGATGACAGCACAGTTAGGACTGCAGGAAATGCTTGAATACCTGCATTTTATTACTGCATTTGGAGCTCAACAGTTCTCTCGGGGCATTTAAAATCTAATTATACTGTAATGATTGAGCTGAAATGTTGGCTCGGTTTACATTTCCATGACCCATATCCTTTGTATTATTGGTCAGGTGCCTGGGACTGACTGGAGCAGGGGATCAATGTGGATTACAGGATAGACTCAAATTGGGTGTAGCCACTTAAAGCTCAATGACAGGCATCGGACGCCACCCATGGAGAAATTTCAAACTCACGCAAATGTTTACACAAGAATCTGATTAACTTTCCAAAATGTGAAATACCTCATTGTGAACTTTAGCATCATATTGTTGATGTACGACAAAGAAAGTGGTTTAGGAAAGAGGAAGGGCTGAAAAAGCCAGCAAAGTCCCCCCGCTCACCCTTGAGGTTTTAGCATTCTGTAATGTAACATGTGCAAAGATTACTTTGCATGTACTAGTACTTTGGTATGTTTACACCAGAACAGATGCCATATAGAAAGGGTCATGCTGAATGTGGTATTCCAATTATGTTGAGTCAATGGAATCATCCAGATTGGTATTGAGGCATATACTGACCTTATTAAGCAGGTCAAGTATTGGGCATGTTGTGAACAATCACCATCAATACCAGCAGTTTAAAGTTCAACGTTCATGAAGTTGTGGTACGGCCCTAATTTAGTAATCAGCACAATAATCTCTGACCAGCTGTTTGCTAAAGTCAAAATTCTCCTCGAGAAAGTTTTAACGGTGCATTCAAAGGTAAAGTTTTTATGCATGTTTGTCTGCGATGAAGAGAACCACACAGAAAATGTTTTAAAAATGGGGAAAAAAAGTCTTCTCTGATTGGTGATTCTTCAATTAAAATAAATAACCCTGATCTGACCATAGTTATCTTGGCCTAGACTTGGATCATGAGATATTGTGTGCAGAGGTGTCTGTAGGGTTCAACCCTGTTGCAGCTACTTTTAAATTCACTGCTTTAATGTTGACAGTCATTTAAAAAAAAAAATCTGCATCCTATCTTGACTGAAGTCCAATCACTCATTTAAATTTGGGCACACTAGTTGGATTAATTCACTGAACTTAGCTGATATCCAAATCCATATTGGGAGAAACAGGAATGGATTAGACCTTCTTCAATTTAAGGAGACTATCAGCATAAAAGATGGAAAGAGCAAAACTGAAACTTGGCCAAACAATCATGTAAATGTGCACTAAGAGGGCCACTATTCATTTATGGGGTACATTGAGAGAAGTCTCCAGTGTTGGTCAAGAGGGATGTTAGGCGTACATTGATGGTAGTCGAGACATGAGGGAGGGTGCACTAAAACACCCTCTTTGAACCCTGAAGATCCATTCTAAATCATATGGCAGTTTCATCAGAGCAGTGTTGTCCTTGGACCAAAGATTGAGATAGAGTGGTTAGCTTCTTAGCACAGAGGTAATGGAGTATGCCGTAATGCAGTCTGATAGAAGGCTTGTCCTGGAGGACAGGAGAAAGCAGGCATTTGTTAGGGTCTCCAAAGCAAAAGCAAAATATGCGTGTGATAAATGTAGGTTTGAAGCTTTTAGCTACATTCACACGATCAAAGGAAAGTAAGCAGAACTGTAGTGAGTCATCCTGTCGCAGTCATCAGCCTCTTTAGCAGCTCTAATTATGCCATATATTCCTGTTTTTTAACTGGATCTGGCTGGCTGGAGGATCAAACATCCAAATTTTCCCGTTTCTTAGTGGTTGAGATGGTTTCGCCCACAGGAGAGCAGAAATGGGTCAGGGATATTATTTGGATGCCATGCCCATTATTTGATGAAGTGCTTGAAGTTTCCCCTAGGTCCAAGTTAAGATTCTCTAATATGATTTCCCTGCTGGCAAATTACATCTTGAATAATTTGTAGCCACTCCACCACTCTGGCTATCACATCTGGAGCAGAAATTGATGGAGAACAGTGCGCATGTGTGTGTGCGTGGGGCCAAGATCCATCTTAGTGACAGAAGCGTGTATAGAGATGACAAGGTAACGGATGTAATGTCAGAGCAGCAGGCTAAAAGGGACCATAAAAATGGGGCATTCACTAGACTGCAAATGATAATCAGACAAGATAATGCATAGCTTTCTAATAAAATCTTTATGAGTGCGAAGCTATAGTGGAGCTCACTGTGCACACCTTTCAGTCTGCCAATAAAATGCAAATTGTTTGTATGAGCTCTTTAGTTTTATACTGCGACCAAAGTGTGATCCTAGTATTTTAATAAGGCACAGGCTTTAGCCTGCTAAGTTAGGGCAGGAGGTAATCTGGGCAATACTTAGTCCAGAGATTAGACCAGTGGACTAGAAATCCAAAAGTTGATGGTTTAAGTCCCTGTCTTGGGACATTTATGTGGTCAAAAAGTACTGGGCCTCCAAACACTGTACCCACAGGAGCTGCCTGGCTATTGAAACTAATGCCACGAAGCTCCTGGCTCACATTTTCTCCTGTGTTGTAGTTCAAAAACTATTATGTTCACCCTAAAGTAAATTCTGATATCAAGGTTGAAAACTGAGTGGGTGTTAGTGTGGACCATGACATTTATTTTTAAAACCAGGATTGGAGAAAAGAAGCTGTTTAATCAGCATCATCATCTCAGTTATCATTCAATCTGCTTGAATTTTCCCAGAGAATCCTACAAATGTGAATTTTAAAGGTAGTTATTCAGCCATAACCTGACAGGAAGAGAATCAGATAAAAGCAACCGAAGAAATAACAAAGAAATGGATCAGGTAAGGCACGGTTCACTTATGGATCTTTAACAGTTGTGATTTTGATGAACTGTAGTTGAAAAAAAGTTCAAACAAAAAAAAAAGATGTACACTTAAAATATAAAAATATCCCATTACATTATATCCTTTTAAATGCGCTCATATCGACAATAATCTGCACCACCATTGGTTATCCAGTTAGCAACAGGTGGTTAATAATACAGCCAATTACAGCTAATAATACACACATAATGTCCAGTAATCACTGTCTTTGTCTATACATTGATTACAGACTGAATATAAAATTTATAAATGCAAGAATTCAAATGTATTGAACTGGTATTCAAAGAAATGGGGGCCAAGATGATGAGTATGAAAAATAAAAAATACATTTACTCTTTACCTAATTTATTAGCTTATCATTTCAGCTCCATGTGTGTTTTTAATGCTCCTTGGCGGAGGTAATGACAGGAATTCTGAATAAATTTTGTAGGGGTGTAGAGTGGGGTCATGTTAACAATCCATTAAAATTTTGCTTAAATGGACCGAGGTCTTCAAGGTGAACTTAATGAGCTATTGGACGAAAATTGACAAAAATCCTTAGAACTTAGAAACTATGATTTTTACAAGTGTGGTTTATTTTGCTAACATAAAGAAAGTATCTTATAAAGATTTAAACTATGGTGTCGCACATGACCTCTGACCTTTCCTTCAAGATCAATAGACTGATCCGGAGGTCAAAGTGACAATAATGCCAGAAAGAGCTCTTTAAAACTATGATTCTTGCTCCCATTGTTCGTATTGATAACATATATACATATAGGAAATGATATGTGGGGATTCTAAATATCATGTAACATTTGACCTCTGATCTTTTCTTTAAGGTCAAATAAGGTCAAACTTTCATTAAATGTCTTTTGTCTCTAAAGCTCTTCTGCCTTAGTGCTTTTCACTCTCCATATGTTTACACACCACTCTGGATTCAATCATTAGTTATCATTAATCCTTTACACAGTGTCGCTTTCCTCTCATTCCCAACCGGTTACTGCAGACGCCCGCCCCTCCCTAAGCTTGGTTCTGATGGAAGTTTCTTCCTGCTAAAAGGGAGTTTTTCCTTTCCACTGTCACCAAGTGTTTGCTCATAGGGGGTCATCTGAGCGTTGGGGTTTTCTCTATACTTTGGTAAGATCTCTACCTTACAATAAAAAGGCGATATATAAATAAAATTGAATTGAACTGAATTGAATTTGACCTCCAACCTCACTTTTACATTTCCCATCTTTCTTTATGTCAAGTAGATCCTAAAATGTGTTATATCTTTAAAGAAAGTATTTTCAAGAAAGAGAATGAGCTGCCTAATTAGTTATAAATATACTGTAGTATAATACTATACAATGAGCTCAAGTTATTCATATCCAGTTATCCATATATAATGTTTATATAATCAAAGCAAAGATCTGTCATGCTACCCCTTTCTGATTTTTACTCCACTACAAACTCACACTACAGTGTACTTTGGACTACAAAGTACATTAAAAAAGAAAACAAAATGAACTTATACAAAATACAAAACTATTCCCTTAAAAGTAAATAGTGCCCAGAGAGCGAGGTGCCTCGGTGTAAGGGGGGCTTCTTGTTCATAATCGCGCTACCCTCTCGTTAACCTGCCCTCTCTGAGCACCTGCTTAGACCTGCTAATACCTGCTTAGAAATCTTTTTACCCTTTTACAAAAAACAAAACAAACACACACAAACACAAATGGATGGACCACTGGATTTATGGAATGTGTGCACTAGAAAATTTTGCTCTTGCTATCGTGTGTTATTGAACTCGACTGTCCCCTTCCCACATTAAATTGTACATCCCATCCTGTGACAAATGCTGTTGTAACAAGAAAATCTATGTTATCGACTTTGGCTGTCAGATTTTTTATGTCGATTTTGCTCATCAGTGTGTGGTTAAATTGTCTTTTAAAAGAAATGTTTCTTACATTCTTAGAAAGGATCAATACTCCACCGGTGGACCATGGGAGCTACCTGGACCTGAGCAGCTACTTTATATTCACAAAGGAATACTGGGATTGTTAAAAATGAGACTAGATGATAATGCCTGGCTGCGACAAATGAGTTTGTTTGTTTTCACCAATGAATGATTCACTTGGCTCATCAGTCAGAGAGAAGCAGCTGTGAGGAGTAACAGGGAGGAGCTGAGTTTGGGAGGCGAGCCGAGCTGTGTGAGGCAGATCCGCCATCGTCCCTTTGGGTGTTTTTGATGCCTTCGCTGACACAGTGTAATTTGTTTCCTTTCTGTTGTTTCATTTTGTCATCCATCTAATCGAGTCGCTGCGCCCGCGTGTTTTCTTCCCCGCACCGACATGTAATTGGTTTGCGAGGTGGCTTTTTGTTTGTGACAGCTGTGCAGCATATGGCGGAGATTAATGGAAACTGTCCTAAAAATCCTTTTAAAAACTGTTGCAGTGTGATACCATTAAATGTTTGTCTGGTCCTAAGAGTTGAATAAGACAGAAAGAAGCTTTGGGTTTCTATTTGTATTTTCGCTACAGCTTATCAGCTTATCATCCTTTGTCTCTTCTGAATGAGGCCACATGTCGGGAAAAAACGCTAACTAGTAAGCTAATAATGCAGGGTGTGTCTATGATTTCATAAAAAGCATTGTTTACGTTGCTAGTTTTGAAGTTGCAACGTGCAGGTTCCTGTTTATCAAAATTCATATATAATACTTTTTAGAAATACATGTATGAAAAGCTAATGTAAGATTTTATAGTTTTAGCTAGATATAAAGATGGAAAATCAGCTGAACTATAAGGAGTCGTCTCTTCCCTCTGCCTAAAGGCCCTATTACACCTGCTGCACTGGTCACTTTGTGCACAGCTGGTGATGTCATCACACAGCCAATTATACTCAGTGTTACGGTGCTGGACCCACTGCAGTATTCTCTTGAACTATAGGTGTTGCCACCCAGACAAAACCTCCACATCAGCACTGTTACATGAAGAGAAGTTCTCAAAACAGGAAGCAAAGAAACTGCAGTTTTTGTGTCCTGATATATCATTAAAATGGCACTAAAAACTAACAGGACTATAGAATATTCATCTACAATGGCAGCGTTACAGTGCGCCAGGTAACAAAAACCATCGGATGGCAGTGGACGGTGAGGGTCCTGTGTTTGGGTTCTCTTCCTGTTAACCATTGAAAAGTTGTCTTATGAGTCCGCTAACCGTCTAAAGCAGCTGAAACCCACAGATCATTTCTGCTGAGATATTATTTGTTTTTTTTATTATTATTATTTTGTTTTGTTGTCCTTTTGTTTTATGTCTCTTTCATTTGAATCTGTTTTTACTTATTTATTCCTCTGTACCGCACTTTGGGCCATTGGTATGGTATCTTAAATGCCAGAAACTGCAGTTCCACTAATGGCCACTTGAGGCTCCAAACAATGGTAAATTCCTGTAGACTCCCATGTTATCTTGCTTGGGTGATTTACTTATTTTATCATCCATCCATTTGGATTCTGGTAAGGCTGATATCTGGGGTGTTGCCTCTCTCATTCACAGGACTTCCAACACAGGGAGTTGTAGCTGTGAATGAGAGAGAGAGTAGACGGCAAGCGTAAAGTGTGGAATCAAATATGCTGAAAAGCACAACAATGTCATCGGGTCTGCTGTGGTTTGTTACAGGAATTAAATGGAATTATCTGACAAATAATACAACCTGCTGTGAGCACCTTGTACTCCAGGCTTGCTGAGTCAGATTGTATAATATTGTCATGTTTAGTTGATTAACACTCATTAGCAGATATATAAAATATGCAATCATGAAAGCAGCTTGACAATAGCTCTTGCTAGTTTTAGCTGATAGCGACATGGCAGAAGCCACAAGCCTAGCATCATTTATACACAGCCTGTGTAACTGACCAATAGTTGGATCCCTTAAAACATTAACCAAGCCAACAAACATGACAAATTCAGCCAAAAATTATTCCATCCTTTGTAAAGTGGTTGCACCTGCATTGCTATTGGTTACTTTGAAATTTGAAATGACTTACAACATGACAGCATGCTCTCTTATCTTGCAGTAAAAGTCCCATAGTTGTAGGGATTAGACACCAAGATAATTTATTAACACAGCCCACTCTTTTTTTTTTGTATGCATGTTTGAGTGTCTTTGAGCATCCCATGTCTTTATCCATCCCTCAGATTGTTGGTTAAGTGACAGCAGAAGTAGATAAATTGGCACAGAGGGCTGAGAGCCCTGAAGTTTGAGGGTGAGATGTGGAAAAGGAGAAGGTAATCTAGCAGAAGAAAACTGACAGAGCCTCAGGAGAGCAGGCGGGCCATTGAGAAAATGAGTAGGAATGTCACGCTTGTGAGCAGTGGCGTGGAGAAGGGAGGAGAAGGGAGCTGCAGGAGACGAAAGCTGAAGAGTGACAGCATGGGGATGAGAGGAAGGGGTGTAACGGGGAGGAAATAAATACAAGTGAATACTGAGCTCTAGAAGAAAGAAAGGGATTGTGTGCTGCTGGTAGTAAATGTCTATCACTCAAGGTATTTCAGCCAGAGCAGAACTTTGCTTTTATCCTCTAAATGGTTTATATTTGTGTCAGTTTCCATCAGCAAAGATGCAATTGTTCCATCTTTCTACCAATATGAGTAATTCTGCTGTAAACTTTCAATGGTTTCATGTTAGCGGCTAAAAAGCATCCTTGGACTTGATTCATGTGGCTACATTTCTACTCTTGAAGGCATTATGATTGATAATTGAGTCTGGCACTCAGTTTTATTTATTCTCTTTTTGGCAGAATTTCCAGTGAATTACCGTACAGTGAATCAAACTGGTCCACATTTGCTGGAAAACCAGAGATCAAAATTGAATTATAAGTGTTCATAATTCTTCCTAACGTAGTAATTTTTGCTGTCACATTGAGCCAGACCTCATCACTGGATCGGCGTATGCAGACGTGTCTATTTCTCTTAACAAACACATTCATAGTGTTGTATATTTTCAGGATTTCATGGGTTTTTGCTTCAATATGAAGTGATCCCACAGGAAGCATGCACAAAGTCAAAACTGTTTCAACCCCCGTTAGTTTACAGCACAGTATGCACCAGGTAATTGTCAACAACAACCATCAAGCAATTTGGACAGACAGTTTGCCCAGGAAGTCAGTGCACTTGCAATCACTTTCAGTAATTAACTAGCCTGATTCTCTTCCGCTGGCGCAAATATAACTTCGCATTTAGCCTACCTTCACATAACCCAACGAAGCAATGTGTTAAATGATGCAATGACATCATAGCTTCAGTGCCAGAGACTCTGAAATATTGCCATCAAAAAGTTTGTAACAGAAAATGTCAGAGAGGGGAAACAAAGTGATATGCTACCATCCCACCCACTGTAAAACTAACTGGGTCATTTTCCTACATTTATCTCCCTATTTCAGAGGCTGAGTTAGTAATCTTCCTGTCCTGTTAGCGTCTGTGCAGCTTGCTTAGTGCAAATACTCCAGGTAAATTTCTTTCTGCTGTGACTGACACTGCTCGGTTTTAACAACTTAACCGTCAATGAGAAGCTTGCAGTGTCAATTTGAGCTGGCAAAGTAGCTTACTGGAGCTCAGTTGCCTCATTTATACCGATAATATTCCCTCCAAAGTGTTACCAGTTTGCTATTTTAGTTTACCCTCCCCACAGCAACAGCATTTTAAAAAAAGAAGAAGAGAGAAATGGGGGAAAAATGATGCTTCAGACAGCGGCTCAGAGCCAGCTCTTTTTTCTCAGCTCTTTTATTCACACTAACACACATCTTTGGAAAACCATCAGATAGCAACCACAGTGATTATTAACCTCTGCCACAAACCGTAGACCAGAAAGTTGGCAGCTGGTCTAAAGAGCCAGTGTGCTTTTGATGAGGTTTCAGAGTCCCTGGTTTCCTCCACTAAGGATGTCCCTGAATCCTAAGACAGCTACATCACGGAGTAGCAGTTTCACTGTATTTGGTTTCCTGTTTGCATTTCCAATTATTGCATGACTGTTACATTTTCTATAAAAGTCTCCTTCCATGAGCAGTCATTAGTGAAAGATTAAATAAACAGTGCCGACAGAGGAAATGTAACTGACAAAAACAATCTATGAATGTTAGTACTTGTTTCTCATTTTCAATTGTTTTCTAAGTACCCACTAAAGATATTTTATTACTGCACATATACTGTGTTATAGACTTACTTTGTTACGTGTGTTGAGTGTTTCAGTGCTCGAACTCCTCTTTGTCACTTTAATAATGTCCAAAACATGTCAGATAACTGGATATGAATACTCAGGAACTTACACTGGAAACAGTTTCAGTTATATTTAAGGTTCAAAAGATTATCTCTTCCATTTTTGTTTCCATTGAGAAGTGTTTCTTTTATGTATGTAGCTAGTTAAATCCCTATTCTTCACAATTTTCTTACAAATAAAAAGAGAAAAAAATAATTTCAGTTACCCCTAGGTGAACACCGAAGTCCCAAATTCATTATTATTTGCCTTCATTCTACCCAAAACCAAAGAGGCACTGAAGCATTTGACTTCTGTCTGGAGGAAGCCACTGAACCAAATGACACTATTTGTGGGTTTGGATGATCGAGGCAGATTGTGTTTGCTACCATATGGTTTGATTTTTCAGCTGAGCCAATAGCCTGAAGGCTGCACCAGTTTTATCATTATTTTCTGAGTGTGCCCTTAGCTCTGAATTTAGAAGCAACCCTAATAAAACCCAGATTTTTATTTTATTTTTTTTACTTGAATGTCATTTTATGTGTTTGAGGTAGTTTTATATTTAGAGGTTTAAGTCACTCAAGTTTAGTATCAGATCAGTGGGTTTATTTGCCACAAGAAAATAGTAAATTTAGCATTCAAGTCTCAGAGGCTGCTATTTACTGATCCCAATGTTAGATACGGGCCAGTTCTTAACCAAAAACAAAAGTTCACTGTAAAATACAGCTGGTTTAACTTAAACATGTAACCTCAGCCAGTGTCTCTTAATGCAAGTTAAAAGAAATGTTCCAGGTTTGGTTCAGTTAAGTATTCTCTTGTCTTGATGCTAAGCTGAAAACCGAGGCTATGGCAGACCTTCCACTTTTGGACAGTCAGGCTAACTGTTTATTGAAGCTAGCATACTGGTTAGGTTCCAGTATGCTAGCTTAATATAGCTAACTGCTGCCTGTAGCTTAGCATACAGCCTTATAATGGCGTCATGTAATATACTCTACAGTACTTTCAAATTGTGTTAGCAGAAGATGGACTTAGGTTCCGAGTCTGTAGGGGAAAACCAATGTGGAAATACTTTAAACTTGCACTGTAATTCATGGCCAGCAGGGGCTTTGCACAAAAAGCTCTGGATGTGTGTGCAAAACAGCCCTAGGTTCTCTTACGCTGTGCCCTCAATAAGCACTTTCCTGACAGACTTCATTACTCATATACTTCCTATACTCATTGGTTAATGTCACCAAGCTCATAACATTGAAAATGCTAAACTTAAACCAGTTCATGACAGGCTTTGATGGCCAAAGCCTGATGGCCACGAGAAGCCACAAGCCAGTGTACACGCGGTGTCAGTCTCAAGCCTGGATAAACAGGGAGGATTGTATCAGGAAGGGTATCTGGTGTAAAATCTTAAAATCTGTCAATTAAACCACGCAAATGACCAGTAAGATTTCCATAACTGATTTCTGGGCTGGATTAACAATGGGCAGTATTGGTGCTGTTGGGCAGGAGGGTGCTGGTAGAAACTGTGCTACCGGTGCCTGATGACAAAGGAAGAGGAGAGACGGGGAAAGGCATGTTAGGAATCAGAGAGACAAAAGGGAATCCCTGAGTAATGGATATAGTCGGGGAGTACAAGCAGAAGGTGTGGTGTAAAAGAAAAGGAGGCTACAGAAAGGGTGAGAAAACGGGAATGTCTTTTTTACTTTATGGCCAGTCCTAACAAAACACTAAAACTGATTCAAGTGGAAAAAAAATCCCCTTGAAATTTAGAAAACATGCATTCTACTTTAACCCACATAATTAATGTGCTATGTTAGTACTGAATAACATTTTTAACACTAAATGTATCCTCAGCCTTATAAGTTCGGGGTATTAATCTCAATGACATTGCTGCTATAGTAAAAACATTTGATTCAACTTTTAGTCATGTCAGTCATCAGTCAATAGTGTCACAGTAAATTATGAATTGTCTTTCTCTCACTTTGGATACTAATAATAAGACAGGGATGCCAATAACTAACAATAGGCTGACACCTCATTCCATTTTCCATCAGCACAGCCTTCAGCAGCACAGGCGTGAGATACACAAAAACATAGCATCCACATCAATCTCATACATACACGCAGATGCTGCTCAACACATTCCACCTGCCTCGCCATGTCTGCCAAATTAATCTGTGTGAGAAGATGAGTTTGGGATGAATTCATCTCTACTGGATATGAGAGCAGATCCCATATGTTGGGCCTGCTGGGAACCTGAGAGCCGTATCCTTATTTCCCCTGAGGAGGCAGTCGGTGTAACCCAGACCGAGCCTTGGCGGCACTAAATGGAGAAGAGATAGAGGCGAGTTATCTGTAGAGACTGCTGAGAGCGCACACACACCGAGCTGAGCAGAGGTTCATATCCTTAATGTGACCTACTTTTCGTTATGCTACCCGGTGTTATGATAGCTTCTTATCGCCTATGTGCGAGATGATGGGGCATACGAGAGGAACTATACATCCTGCAGGTGTCGCCTTGAATGCAGATCAATAGAGGCAGAACAAAGGTTTCAAGACAGGCTGTTGGAGGGAAACGTGAAAAATTGTGCAGTGATATTCAAGGGTGGAGATTCGTTTTAGAGGTGACAAATTCAAAACATATATCTGTAAAGTTCAACACTGGAGCTTGAAATGCTGACCTTGCAGAGTGAAACAAATGCTCAACAGCATAAGGCTGCACTACAGTGTAGGATACATTCTCCATGTTGGTGAAACTATAAAGAAACAACAACCTGATGACTTATTAGTCGAAAATGGACAAAAACCCTTAGAATTTCAAAACTATGATTCTTACAAGTGTGCTGTGTATTGTCAATGTAAAGAAAGTACGTATAGAGATTGAAAATATCATGTCTCATTTTACCTCTGACATCTTGTTCAAGGTCAAAGTGATCAAAATTTTACTCTAGTTATAACTTTTTTTACTGGTTAGGTTCCAGTATGGCTAACTGCTGTCTGTAGCTTAGCATGCAGCTTTGTAACGGCGTAATGTAAACCAGTTAATTAATGAATAACTGTATAATAACTCATAATCATATTAAAAGTGAGAGTATGGAATGAGTTTGATTGATGTTATGATGGGGAAATTTAAGAGAAATGCATCCATCACCCACAACAACCCATTCTTTTTACTTTTTTGAACATTTGCCACATATTTCACGAACTTGAGTTCTTGCTTTTGTGTGTGCGAGTGTGTGTGTGTGACCTGGCCACTGATATCATTTGTTATATTAATAATCTGAGAAAAATTATAAATGGATTTGTCAGCCTACCAAAACACAGGGAGAGTTTTAGCCTTTGTCGTGTTCTCCACCAGCAAACATAAGAAAGAGCCGTCATGCTGGCCCTCATATAATATACTAAACACATCCACGTCTGGATATACTCAACTTCTTTTGTAATGCTAGAGCTGTGTAACATCACGGTACCATATGGAACACATCACACATCCGAAGCCAGATTTTAAGTTTCTCT
Source organism: Etia nguti (assembly GCA_015106755.1). Classification (NCBI taxonomy): domain Eukaryota; kingdom Metazoa; phylum Chordata; class Actinopteri; order Cichliformes; family Cichlidae; genus Etia; species Etia nguti. Next base: position 7,231 of record VUQG01041154.1, on the reverse strand, counting down.
GAATTATGTCCCAAGATAATTTCCGGTTAATCTCTCCCCTCATATTACATCCTGTAATGACTTTGATCACAGAACCATCTTCTAATTATTTCAGAATGATATATTAAAATTTCCTGGATCGTCGACCAGTTTCAAAGCATGAAATAAACCCTCAGCCTTGACCCCGATCACAAGGACACATGCCCATATATGACTTGCTGTAGACAGTCATAACTTGCACTTGCCAAACTATGATGGGGGAAAAACACTGCATTAAGATATACATCAGAGCACAGACTAAACACAGCCTAACGATTTATCATGTAAATATTATGGCACAGCTGGAGCAAGGCTAATTCCTTTATGAGGAACTGGGAAGTTGTGGCACAGCGGTGCATAAATCAACACTGGACAATCATTCTGCTTCCCCTGCATAGAGTAAGTCTATATGAAAATCTAATACAGCTAAAAATTCTGATAGCCATCAAATAGACGGGAAATTAGATGTATGAGTTTGGTTCCAAACTAAGCAAAAGCCAAAAGAAAGAAAGAAAGAAAGAAAACAAATGGGCCAAACAGGCCCGTTTGTTTGGTCATCTTAGAGTCATTTGAGCTCTGCTAGTGGGCCTGCAGTCCGTAGGACAGAAAAATGAAAACACGAGCGCAGAGATGCAGATATGCAGCAGACATTCAGCACAGACGCAAACTAGCTCACAAACCAGCACAGTGGCTGGAGTATGATGAATGATGTTTGAGCTCAGGAGGTTGCACTTCATTAGGGAGGAGGACAAATTTTGTGCCAAGCTCAGTGGACTGTTTATCCTTCCTGGTCTCAGACGAGCCCAGCGGAGAGAGTGGGAAACAAAGCTCAGTGTCAGTCACAGGGGTGCATAACACATCCGCGATTGGGCCAGACGCTACCAGAAGCTCGTCACTGTATTGTATGTCACCCACACGAGTCCGTGAAAGTTAGATGGTCAGCACGGTGATGATGGATTACCTATAAGGACTGGAAGTCAAGCTGGGTCTCGTGTTTCCTCCTGTGTCCCGTGTTTATTATTACACGCTGTGTGGAGTCATCTGTCAGCAGAGCTGCCTCGGGCAGTGTTACAGATACAGGGAGCTAGCACCGGCAGTGTTTGACTAATCAGATGCATCGGGGATTATGGTGATTTTTATTGCTGTGCATGGAGCAAATATAGCTGCTGCTTATGCAGCTCTGTGCCACAAGTTGGCATGGGACCAGCACAAATATAAAGTCTTGCTCATTCCCTTATCATACAGTATGTATCCCAGATTGTTTGGAACGCACAAGGACGCCTGCATTTAGCATGTAGATTGATTATAAATGATTATGTGTGTCCTTGCTCCTCTAGCATCCTCTAGTTTCTTTGAGGCCGCTGTGATGGATCAGTGCTAGAGATTGTAGAACGAAGGCTTGCTCACACTTGCATTTAACACCAGGGAAAATAGATGGATCCTACTTGAACTACTTGAACTGTCACATTTAGTGGATTCACATATGGGCGCACTATAAATCCATGACTTTTTAAGTGGTGTAGATGCCTTGACACGCAGGCGGGCTGTAGTTAGTTAGGTTTAGGTTCTCTCATTTTCTGGATTCAAATATGAGCACATAAAACTGAACAAAGGTCAGAAGGGAAACAAACTGTCTAGCAGGAAAATATAGAGAGGCTCAAAGGCCTTGTGTGACAAGGCCTTTTGTTTAAATTTTACCCATCAGCTTCTACCATCCTCCCTGGAAATGAGGCCCAATGACCTACCAATGATCTTTCTAGCTGAAATATCTCAATACAACTGGATGAATTCATGTGGGCAAAAGAAAGTAAACTTCCCTTTCTGTGAGAAGTGTAACAGAGCCTTGTCTCCTTGGGCTTTGCTTGCTTGCTAGGTGGTTTGGCAGCACATTATACTTCTGTTCCCCCCGTAGCAGCCACAGCACAAATTATGCGTATAGTGAAACAGGTTTTTTCCGAGCCTGTGTTGCTGTGGAGCACAGTATCATTGAGAGAACAACAATGGCATGCAAAGTGGAAGTGCTTGTTCCCCTGACAGTGAACTGAAAAATGAAACATTTGCTCCCTTGTTTGGTTTTATCCACACAAAGGAGGGGGGGGGGCAGTGAAATGAAATGTTGGGAAGCACAGCCAACAAGGTGTCTCTTGTCCCTTTAATGTCAACTGGTGAAAAGCATCTCAGGCCACTGTGGTTGGTGGATGATTACCACCGAGTCTCAGTAAACACTCTGTGTTACAGGGTGTTCTGGGATTGATGGCTGATGTTTTCAGTGACCTCTCGCTGACGTTCAGAGTTGCCAAATGTTGGAAATGTTGTTCAGGTTTGAACTTGTTACTTTTCTTCATGGACAAAGTAATTTATGAATGGCTACATATCTATACAGATGCATGTTTTTACTCTAGGTACTCACGCACTCTTGTCTGCGTGTCCGTGTGCATGCTGTGTTTGTGTGCAGCTCTCAATTTAAATGATGACCGAAGACATATTGGCCTTGGAGGCAGAGCAGCGATCACGCCCCAGCAGCTTGTCCAAATGGGAGGTCATAGGAAGTGTGTGTTATATTTAAGGACCTGTCAGCTGGTTTCCTGGTGACACCTCCTGCGGCAACGGTGTCACCGCACCTAATGAGTCCTCTGGCCTCCCGGGACGTTTTCACAGGGTTTAGTCCAAATAGCGGAAATGACTTGGCTGAGACCCTCTTCCCCTGTACCTTGCGAGGGCAAACAGGAGGCTGCACAGACTCAGCAAATCTTTCAAACACTCACGACAGAAAATGTGAATTCCCCCATGTTAGAATAATGGTCTCTGTAAAAGTGAGGTGACTTTGTGAATGTCTCAAAAAAGTTTTGCACTTCCTGCCAACATCTATCAGCAAATGTAACTTGAGGCCATCTTGTAATAGGAGTTCTCAAACCTTCCCTGGTTTTAGATGTGAAGTATGTAAGGTGCAACGGTTGTACAGCTGCAATGTTCAACAGACAGTGTAAAGACCTGTGAAAATACATAAAACTGCCTAAACAGGCTTTAGTTATATTAGTTTCTTGCAAATTTCCATGTTCCTGGCTGCACTCCAGAGAATCTATAGGGACTCTTCTGCTGCTTGAGATTCACACAGCAACTGTCCTGCTCTTACGATCTGAAAGAAACTCATGTAATTACATTTGTACATTTCATAACGACTGATAACTTTTTGTCTGTGGTTTCGCCTGTACTGATGAGGCCTTAGAGAATTATCATTCAGCTCTGGTGTCCTCCTCAGAGTGTTTACAGCTTCATTTAGGAAACTGTTTTGATCTTACGGCCCCAATAAACTTTTCTAAGTTCTGTGTCAAAGGTCTTGTAAGCCAGCCAGCAAATAGAAACGGATACTATCAGGTTATTGATGTTATCAAAACAGATCAAAAACAGCACGAAAGTGAATATGTGACTTGCATTTGTGAACTCGACAAATGCAGGGTAATGTTATAGCATGACTTCTGGATATTTAACTAGGCAACTGTGAAAAAACAAGTTAAATTTCATTATTACTTTCTCAACTTGAGTCCACTGTCAAACAATTACTTCCCGCAGTGCTATCTACAATAGGATGGCTGTATAAAGGTTGGTGCTAACCACGATGATCTAGTTTTTATCAAAAAACTAGAAGAAGTGGGACACAAACTTGAAACAAAGTTTTCAAGTCATGCCTGAAGACTACAGCGAACAACTTTCAAAGGCACAGCTTTTACTTTGAAGGCGACGGTCTCCATTTCAGGTTTGTGTCTCAATTTTCACAGTTTCAGTCGTTGTGTTTCACGCAAACTATGGACATGTCAATCTGCTAGTGACCGAAGCAATCGCGGGTTTTTTGGCAGCTAAGTCAAGAATACAAATTTTCCCCAGTGACCAGTGGTTGCCAGATGGTCACAGACTGGTCTCTAGGTCTCTGGAGTCTTATTCACTTGGCCCATCATTTGGCCTAAAATGGTGGACAAGTTAACGTCATGTGGTTAACATTTTTGTGACCCACACCCATTTTCACACCTTGACTCTTGTGATTTGGTAGAGGATCAATAGGTGGTCCATGACCCTCTTGGGGGCACACTCTCATAGGGCTTAAAATCTGGGACTTTTCACCAGTTGCTCTTAGAACCGAAAAAGCTTCTCTGATGAGAAGTGAAAGGTCTTCAAGAAACTTAAAGAAGTCCAGACGCTTTTCTTTCCAAGCTCCTTGGACTACGATGACCTGGATGACTGAGAACCTTCGCAGACATTTTGCCTCTTGAACTCTTTCAACATCACGGTATCTGGTCTCGTAGCTATTGCTTTTACAGCGGCTCCACAAATCGTGCATGCTGCACTGAAAGGACGCTTGATGGTGAATCCAGAATGTCTGGCACAACGGACATTTTCTGCACAAAGTCTTTAAAATCTTATGTTCTGCCATAAGATGAACAGTAATCAAAGTGAATGCTCTGTAATTGTGCTCTGTATATAAACATGAATCACTGTCTGGATGAATAAGTCTGAACGTCTGGAAGAGTAAGCTATTTTTACACGTAGAGGAGGAAATGGGTTTTTAAAAGAAATATCTATCAGAATAAAGGTTACATTAGTTTAGTTTACAAAAAAGAAAAATGCACCAGTAAAAACAAACAGACTCAGCTGCGGATTTTTTACACCAATGTCACCAGGACATATTCTTTCACAATTATCATCCATAGAAGAGATTCTCACTGAGATTAATTGCTTTTATTTGACAAGTCAGAGAAACAGCAGCTACAGCAGGGACGCGTATCTCAAAAAGCACAAGTTGCGGCAGCAACGTCACGGCTCCCCCGCTAATGTTGGCCTTTCATCTACCATCTTTGCTGACAGGAATATTTCACCACCTCGGCGGGTAGACTTAGACATAAAAGTAATGACTGGAGCAGTAATTACCTGATGCAATCTGAATCCAGGGCTGTTTTCATTGCATCCCGCATGGTGCATGTTCACCAATACCGCCATGATGTTTTTGTTTCGCACGGACGAGATGAAAAAGGGGGAGCGTTCAGATACGATCAAAGGGAAAACAACGCAGGTCATTTAGTGTGATATTCTCATTGACTGGTCTTGTTTTAGAATCACTAAACCCAGACGGAGAGGTTGTTTCAGTTCAGGATGACCAGAACTGTTGTTTTTCCACTGGGACTGTGAGAAGATGCCAGACTGTTGAGGCGGGTCACTCAAGGTCTACAGATCCTCAGCAATATTAGTGTTCTTGAAGGTCTCTGTTTGTCTCCGCTGATGCTTGAAATATAGAGTTGTCCTTTAGTGACATTCTTATCAGGCCATTTGAAAAAGGAACGCAAATGATATCAAATGACATTTCATTTTCTCCTTTTGTCTTGTCTGTCACTTTGAAAAAGTAGCATGCGCTGACAGAGTGACCTTAATGGCTGCCCCGTCAAGTCGAAAAACAAATGAAATGAAACGGCAACAGAAGGCAGGAGGAATTACAGTTAATAATTCTTTAGATGAGCTGGTGTTGAAAGACACAAACAAGCTGAGATGTGACTAATGACTCGCTGGTGGTCTGTGCTCGGTCTAAAAAAGCTGAGCACAGAAGTTTAGTTTCTCTGATGCACCAGCGTCTCACAGCAGTGATGAATGGTTTCTGTCTGGATAATGTATGTTGAGGGGTTGTTGTCAGAAGTGGGATCTGCTAGAATGACGTCATCCAATAAACAGTAAATTAGGGTTTGGTCCAGTGTTTCTATGAGCGTTGCAACATCTGGCTTCTTCTTGAATTAAAAGCAGCATGTGTGTGTATGTGCTGACATCTGTGTGTCCTGCAAGAGGTCCATGGCTTAAAATCAGCTTTGTATTTTGCTTTGTGTCATAACAATAATATGTTGATTTACTTGAAGTGCAGAAATACAGAACCAATGGGATATTTAGACCCCAAGAGACAGTGCAATGGGAAAGGAGGTGGCTTCTCCTATATTTATAAGATATCAATAGATATTAAAAAAACAAAACAAAACAAGCTAGCTTAAATAAACCATATTCAGTAATCATTTTTATACCTCATTGTCTGCCATAGCCATAGAGACATCATGTTATCATATTGTAACTATGGCCATCCATCCATCCCATTGTAATGATGGAAATATCTCCCCAAGGAAATGCATTCATATTTGGCACAATCCTCCACTTGGACTCGAGGATGAACTCATCATATCAAGGTCACAGTAACAAAAATGGTTTTGGTCATTAGACAAGAATTCATTATTTTAATTATGACAGTATTTCACACAAATGTCCAATAGGCTAACACTATGTTCGAGACAAATTACCACAAAGAAGTGGGACATAGTGTATATTATACGTTGTTCTCAGTTAGTATTTTACCCGAGACCATTATGAAAACAAGACCATCACCTTAAGGTACAGCAGCCGTGGCAGTTGTTTGACTCCACATTTCAACTTTTCTCAAAATTTTATTCTCAAAATAGTATTTTTAGTTTAATATCAAGATTTTGACTTTATTCTCAAAATGAAACAATAATGTTTGGGTTTTTTAATAATTCACAAGTTCTTTTGCCCGGTTTAGTAAATCTAGCACTAAGAGTTCATATTTACTCTCTACCAGGCTGTAAAAGGCTTAGTTCATGGTGAGGCATTAGGATGGAAATAGAAAATAGAAAATTTTGCCATCGTCTAGCAGTGCAGTGTTTGAGGTGTGGACCCAAAAGGAGACACGGGAGAGAAAACAAAGTATAACAAAAAGCGAGCCGTTTATTAAGGCTGATATCAAAAGCAGAAAACCAGGCAAGGCGAGCTGGGGAAAAACTAAACTAAAACCTAAACTGGGGTAAACTAAAACTAAACATGAAAACGATGACATGGAACGTGAACGTGAACCTGAACCTGAGCATGAAAACAATCCTGAGACTTGAAGTGCCATTGCCATTGAGAGCATCCTCACAGGATGCATCACCACCTGGTATGGCAACAGCACCGCTTACAACCACAAAGCTCTCCAGAGAGTGGTGCGGTGTTCTGAACAGATAATTGGAGGTGAGCTTCCCTTCCTCCAGGACATCTACAGGAAGCGGTGCCTGAGGAAAGCGGGGAGGATCATCAAGGACTCCAGTCACCCCAGCCATAAACTGTTCAGACTACTTCCATCAGGAAGGAGGTTCTGCAGTATCCGGTCCCGAACCAGCAGAACCTCCTTCCTGATGGA
>VUQG01041153.1:0-15942 GCA_015106755.1 Etia nguti | reverse complement strand
CCACTAAGTAATTGGATTTCATGCAAACCATACACGACCTCTACAGTGGTAACATGCAATCTCAAATCAATCTGATTTTGCATTTCAGAGTAAAAGCCCTTTGACTTTGTCTAAAGGAGCTACTCTTTCCGTAACTTCAGAATGGCATTAAAAGGAAAGTTCCAGCTTCCACCTAGTAATAACCTACGGAGGTGCAAAGCTTGCACTTCCAGCTCCTTGTTGCGGGTCTCCACCTCTTTTATGCAGAGCGTGGGGCGCAGATCCTCAGTTGACGTACCTTCACTAGGTTCAGAAATCCGATCAGCCTCCATGCCAGCAGCAGAGGCCTCAGCTGCGTTAGCATCCGCTTCAGATGCAGCGTCATCTGCCTCTTTTACTTGCTTTTTTTCAGCATCCCCTCGTGGTAGAAGCACACCTTTCTCCACTAGCTTTGCAGCCAGTGTTTCCTTCAACTCTGCCTTACGAGCAGTGTAAGACACTTCCACATTATAATAGTTAGCCACAATGAGCAGGTCCGCCTTCTTACATTTCTCAATTTTTTCCTTTTTTCCTTTTTTCCTTTGTTTAACATATGGGAACCCATAAGTAAATGCTGATATGTAAAGATGTGAATGACTACAATGTAAGTCATTGTAAAGTGATATTTGATTGGAGTTTGATTGACTCTTTTATTTCAAGCACGTGAATATAACTAAATAATAACAATAATAATAATAATAACTCTTAAACAGAAAAATTAAAAACCACAACCCAGTAAAGACAAGGAGAAGGAAAAGCAATTTTGTGAAGTTTAAAATTATTTGAGCCTACCTCCATTAATGCTTTTTAGTAATTTGCAGATCAGTATTCAGTGTTCAGCATGAAATAGAACAGAATAGAATAGAATAGAATTCAACTTTATTGTCATTGCACATGTCACAAGTACAAGGCAACTAAATGCAGTTTGCATCCATCCAGAAATCAAACAATATATATATATATATAAGTATATACTTCTACTCATAAATACAAAACACACATAAAACAATATAAATGCATAAACCAAAACAACAATATTGTGGCGGAGGTGTGGTCTCTGGCCTGCTGCAGAGGAGGGGTGACACAGTGAGCTTGCAGAGCAGGCACGGAGGCGTGGTGGGAACAGGTGTGCCTGGCCAGGTTGACTGACTATGGGTCTGTGTTTTCTGTTATAGTGGCAGATGGGAAACCTGACTTGTAGCTTGAATATCTTCAGAGCACTGAGGAGAACTATTTTTCCTCAGTGCTCCTCAGTGTTTGCCCCCAGCTGGGTTATAGTTCCTTGAAAATATTATTTATACACACCAAAAAACTTATGTCTCTGTAGTTACTGCAAACCATACCATGCCCTCAGTTGATTTTTCTTGTTTTGGTGTTTTGTTATGTTCATTGGAATGCAATTCCTTTCTCACCCAGGAGCCTTCCCGTGCCGCGTAATGACTGTCCCAGTGCTCTTTACATGGCCTGGCTGGATACTCTGATCTGTGGCCTCCACTGTCCTGTAGTGTTCATATGAGAAACCAGCACAATGTCCTCACTTTCTACTTCCAGTAATTCATGTTTTAATGAGATATAGGAGCTCTGACAACTAACATTTTGATACTCTAAAAGAGTGTTAACAATAACAATAACAATAAAAATATACTACATGTAACTATTTTAGCCTGGAATTAGAAAACTTTTCTTAATACAACTCAAAATACACAAACACACAACACAGAAATATTACACATGTATATATTGTGTTCTGGGTCAAATTTGTCCCTCATCTATTCAGACTGATTTTAGATCCACCAGTCTGAGTAAAAAAGGAAAACAGATGGTTTCAGAATCTCAAAACCAGGTAGCTGTAGATGTCATGTCCATGTTCAAGGGGAATCTTGATACTGTCAAGAAAACTGTGTGTGTTCCCACCACATTTGCCCAGGCACTTAATGGTCTTTGAAGGATCATAGGTAAATCATGAAACACTGAAGTATTAGAACAGAAAAAAGGGCTCTTCTCATACAATACCACAATGGCAGTACTGTGCTCTTAAATCCATTATTAGGAATAATATGCCTATTATTATGTTACAATGTTGCTTTTTAACTGTAGTAGATGTCTTTCACAGGAAGTGTTTTCAGATGGGTTGCAGTTTGATTCATCCTCATCTACCGCATTCTTTCTGTCAGGCAGCTACTTGAGATCTTCTGTAAACAGTGATGCACTTCAGAGTCATAGAGTGATACACAGGATATATTATTTTTTTCCATATTTTTTCTATCCTTATATTTTGTATATTGTTCATATACTGTATAACAGTTCTTCTGCAACTGAAGAGGGCAGAATACCCCTACTAGAAAGAGATATACAAAAGCAGGAAATCTTGCATGGCACAGCAACAACAACACTACCGAGATCCCCCCCAATTCGTTGATGAGTAAGGCAGCAAGATTCAGGTGATAATTATTTTTAAAAAGCAAAATTCAAATGATGCAATCATACTTTACACACTAAGGAAGGAAAGTTTAGTATAGCTCCTAAAAGACAGGCATTCTAATCTGTTCAAATAATTCAGTATGAATGAGATTAAATGCAGCATTCAACAGCATCCAAGGTATTATCTGTCTTATGTCATGCGTAAATACACTACAACTTTTTTTTTATACAGCTGGCATTGCCGTTGTAAAGTCAACATCTTCAACACAGTACAATGGTTAATGTTCTCAAGCTAACAAAGTGCAATTAGTGTTATACCTAGTCTACACCCACCAAGCCAGTGATTAAAAAAAAAAATTTTTCACAAAGGGGTATATATTCATGGGATAATGGATTTGTTCCAAAATTTATTCTTGAGAGTTTGAAAAAAAGAAGACAACCAGACGTCTTTAGATTTGTGAAGATCTGTCGTCCAAAAGGCTTCTTCAGATTGAAAAACAAATCATGGGAATTTCCAGGTTTTTAACCTCTAGTGGGGTTATCCCCTTTGAAAATGGTCACAGACCCAGTAGTGATGATGTGAGTCATCACATTAGCTAAACACTGGTAAAACCACTGTGTGACCTTGCCCCGCCCCATCACGCGGCATATTGAGCTCACCTGAGCCAAGGTTTAAGTTGGGGCTGAAGTGCCTGGGAAAGGATCTGAAGAATTCATTGTTGGTGGCTGATAGCTAGTGCTGTAAGACACCCTTCCTGTTCAGTGATGGTCATTCAGAGGTGACATAGATGACCTCATTTACTTTTCTTTCATACCATCTGTTTCTTCTGTGCAAAATGTAAACATTGCCATCTTCGAATGTGTCCTTTGTCCAAAAGTGTTTACGTAAAAGCCAGTCATGTCCTGCCAAAGTGACTCATCTATGTTTTGCCATGTGTTTGTGGAGTGGCTGTTTGGTTTCTCCATGCAGAGGTTTTGCAGTCCCCACTGTGCTGTACAGCATACTCTATGTTGTTTAGCTTGTGTTTAGGAGTTTTGTCCTTGGGAGGAGCCAGTTTTTGTTTAAGGGTGTTTCCATGTCTGAAATGCACTGGGATGTCATGCTTGGATAAATGCTTATCTGAAAAACATCTCTGCTCAGGCTGCTGCCCGTGCGACCTGGTCAGATAAGCAGGAAGAAGATTGATGGTTAATAATATCAGCACTGAGTGATACATCAAGAGAAAAAAATGCAGATGCCACAGTTAAATATTTTGTGATATTTTACATTTTTATCTCCAAGTCACTACAAATGCTCTAGCATTTATATTATTTATGTGTTTACTTCAGAGCCACTGTTGTTGTTTAGCAGCTCTTGTATTTCTTAAAAAAAAATCATCATAACAAGGGGCACACATAATTTCTAAGAAGACGAAACAGGGTTTCCCTAGTCACCTGACCAAACTTAATTTTCCAAAATCTAAACAAATATAAAACATGCTTATTTTACTTCCAGATGGTCACTCAGTTAAATACTGCGGAGCACCACACACTGGGATGGATGTCTTTGGGCTCCAGTATAATAGTTTATCCAGATAATATTACAGGCTTCCTGACATTATATCTCTGAAAAATGTTGGTTACAGTGCATTTACAGAGAAGCTGAAATTGTTTGTTCACACATGTTTTAAAAAAAAAGAAACTGCTTTCAAAAAGCAGTAAAATTAATTCAGTAAGTCATTTTTTGACCTTATCAAACTGTTTTGATTGAAAGCACCAATCACCTGACATCTATCATCTATCATTAACAAACATATCTGTAACAGGTATTTTATGATCGCAAGACAATCACAAAACATTAAACTTAATTTAGATAGAGAAAATGAGGAACACATGGTGAGAAGTTTGAGCCAAACACAGAAGAGAAGGACTAACCCCCAGAAAATTAATATTACCTTACTCTCTGTAGAAGGAATCTTTCTTAGGAAGCCTGTCCATGAGAGAAAATGAGTTATCTGTCAACTTCTTCAGAGCAGAAATGGACTGAGAAAGGGATAGAATACCCTTCTGTAGATGGAGCAGCTCATATACCACAGCAACGATGACTCATCTCATAAACACACAACTTCCTCATTAGATTCACGCAACCCCACTTGCTGCAAACACCAAAGTCTGTGTTGGGAAAACAAAGATACACACAGATGAGAAAATGTTTGTGACTTCACCTATTTGTGGTCTACAAGAAAATACATTTATAATTGATTTTTTTCCTTCAAAAACGACAGCAGATCATTTTAAATAAGAATTTCATACTTTTATGTAACTGGACATTTTTTGCTCATAACGCCGAGTGTTGGTTCAGCACACGTCATCAAGAAATGTCAAGTTTTTATCCAAAACATTCCTTCTAAGTCAAGAGGTTTATAACAAACCCTCACTCACTGCTATTTATATATTTATCACTGACATAAAATGCATTTAATTTGTCCTCTGACCTGCATAAACAATAGCTGACCTTTTGAATGGTTTGTAAACTATTCTGGGAATAGGATATTAGGAAATATAGAAAATGTGAGAGGAAGAGCATAAAGTACCTCCGTATATGTCTGGATTATGTCATTTTTGTGAATAGAACACTGTTACTCTTGCTACAGTAACATAAATATTATTTTCTGGTCTGAGAAACAAACAGCAAACAAAAGGTAATTATAGAAGCTATTAATAGAAGTCTTTTTTTAAATATCCCTTTTATCAGTATTATTGTAAGGAAGTACAAAATTTTTATAAGGCAGTACACCGTCTTTATGCTGTTCTAAAATACACATCTTATTGTCACGCAACAGAACGCGTAGACCCCTTTCAGGCTGCCACTCTCCTGTAGCATGAAGTTATGTTCATGAAGACACAGACACTAGAATGTTACTTACTAGTTGAGACAAATGTGAGAACATGGAATCTGCTCAGCAGAAACTGGCAGTTTCAACAACATTTGGCATACATTTTCATTTTTCAATCAAGATTTTTTCCAGACTTTTTATTACAGTATTGCCGATATATCATTTGAATCAACAGGGATCTCATCAAAGTTGCTCAGTTATTTGGCTTTTTTAATTGCATTTCTTTATTTTGTAAGCGAAAATATAGTTACTACACCAACAGTGTTGCTTAATTTGAAGAAATTAAATTTGGTATTGTAATGAAATATCCAATGCAAACCAGATATACATCATCATAATAATTCAGTCCTCTGTAGACTTTGTTCAAAGGTGTGTTGCATATTGAAAGATACTTGATAGCTGTTTTTGTAATGCACTGGACCACTAGAGCACACTCAAGCATCCAACATTGTTGGAAAAAGTGTTTCTGTTCTAATAGTCTGTTTTGCAGAAGGGTATGGTTCCTGGCTTACTGTACATCTTTTGGCAAACAAAATATGGGTATTCAGCACTCATTGTATTGTGCTAATAACAGCTAAACATTTCAAATCATCCAGTGAGGCATCCCCTATGGTCTGGGGAACTGAACGCAAACAACAACATCCGAGTGTGCAACATGTCCTTTGCCTGAGGTCACCTTTTCTAAACAGCCGCCCAAGCTGTACATAATACGTTAGTGGGAAGCTGACAGTTAAACTGATTTGCAGAAAATTATGAGGGAATTAAATAAAGACTTAGCTAAGTTATAAATCAAAGTTAAAATCAACATTTCACTATTCAGCCTTTTATATTTAATTAACTGTAATACATTTGTATTAAATATATAAATATATTTGTTTATACACATAGCCATAGTTAAAAACAAAAAAAACACCTACAAAGTTAGTGAAACAAATGCTAACACTAACATTTGACAAAAAAGCAAAGTAATGATAGAAGTTGTGTCTGATTTAAAGAGAATTACCTCAATATTACTAAAGAAACTAGAAAATTATTTTAAAAAATGATGTATACTGTCTGTATGCAGGTTTTTAATTAATAATTGAATAGAGTCAATAGTAGGGAGGACAAATGGGGGACACTAAAAAAGCCTACTCTGTATAGTTTTTGTTGGTTTTCTCTTGTTTCTGTACAACTAACCAGCTGATTAGCTTTATTATCATTGTGTCACACATAAGTAACCAGAGACTGAACTGGTAAAAGAAATTAAAACCTACAGTGTAGACTAAGCCTGAAAGCTGTCTTCTGTGTGTTTACATATGTGTGTTATATTGTTATAATTCGAGAGAAGACATGACATGAGAGATTAGAGGTTTGCATTAATTTCTCAGATGGTTGAACTGCAAGTGTCCAAAACTCTGTTTTGATACATTAGCACTGTGATAAAGAAGTTGACTAACTAGCTATCTACTGGTGTGATCTAACTTTAGCCCAAACAACTTATTCTGCTGCTGATTCTTTTTTGGATTCCAATTCTGGAGGAAGTCCTACCTGCTCTGTGGTGGTAAGCGTTGTCATCTTGGAGGATAGAATTTGGCCATAAATGGCAGTCATGGTCAGCTTCCTGTTAGCCCTATGAGGTTGGAGATTGGCTGTGTGCTGTCTGTTCTTGATTGACTTGTAGAGGGTTGTCAGCCATGTGGTCCTAAAATCCTTGACTGCAAATCTGTAGAAGACTGCCTTCAGTCCCCAAGAGCTGAGAAGGTGAGGAAACAGTTTTTGTCAGCAAATCCTGCTAATCAGGTACCTAATTGTAAACAGAGTCCTTAGCAAGTCATTAACCATTAGTCATTAGCAAGCTCACCCCACAAATGCATTTTCCCTACAAAGTGGTGCCAATTTAAGGGAAATAAACAGGCTTTCCAAGATAAGCAACAAAAAATATTGTAGGTTTTTTAATCCAGTGGTGTGTTCTTCTTTCAGTTTGCCTCAGTGGTGGCAGCAAAAACACTGTTAGCTCAATTCTGAACCCTTACTCTTACAGTACCTTTACTTTAATTCAACTTTATTTATATAGAGGCAAATCACACTTATTTCAAGTAACTTTGTCATAATAGTTAGAGACTCTGCAATATTAGAGAGAAAGCCCAACAATCCGCCTCTCTATGAGCCAGCACTTGGGGACATTGGAAGGGAAAATTCCCTTTTAACAAGAAGAAAACCTTCAGGAAAAACCAGGCTACTCTAGCCTATAAGTAATAAATGAACTAGTTTTTCTGTGTCACACAGACGAGCCAGCTCTACATTTGCTTAACATGAGGAACGTGTCCTGGTCAAAAATGACTCCAAAATACCTGAAGGGTATTTTGCAATCTTGGTATCTTGGTACCGGAAGGATGAGGACCCAGAATGCAGACAAGGAGGTGTAGATTGTGATAAACAAAGCATGATCGGTTTATTTAGACTGACAACCCAAAATAACAAGGAGACACATAACTAGAACAAGGAGTGGAACAGGAAGTATGCTGACACTCTGTTCAAGGACAAGGGAGGACTGAGACAATAAATAGACAGGCAGGTGATTAGGGGAAGTGGAGACACGTGGGAACACAGCTGAAATGAATAATAAGTAACAAGACAAAAGAAGCCAAACTCAATACAACATGCACGGGACATGAGCTTTTGACTTTTGTCACCTATGCTTCTAGTTCTTAGTTCTTCGTTAGATGATTTTAGTTCCTGTTTGTGTCTATTCTGTCTAAGTCTTGTCTCTGCGTTTCTTTACCTTTCCGCCCTTGTATCAAGCTTGGATGCTTTCACTTTTTGTCTGGTTTAAATATACATTTTTTGTTTGTTTGCTTGTTTGTTTTCCAATTACAGCAAAAATCATGCAAGTGAAAGTTTCATTTTCCTTGAGATGTTAATTGATATGAGCAAAATAATTCCTTTGTGATGCTCATTACAAGCACAAAGGTGAAAACTGTCATGGTCTGGAGTCTGGGGACTCCATGTTTGTTTTTTTAAATTAATATTCTTTTATATAGTTAGTTTCTGTTTTTTTTTTAATGATTTTTAGATCTTAGGTTTTGTCATTGTGCCTCCCTTGTGTTCCATATGTCACGTCTAGTCAAGTTATGTTTTCATCGCTGTGCTTCTCATGTTTGCCTTGTCTAGACTGCGTCTCAATCAATCAATCAATCAATCGAAGGCGTTTGGAGGGGGGGGGCGTGTATATCTGTGTCTGTGTACATGTATGTGTGTGTGTTTCCTGTCCAGCTCAAGAAAGAATGTCCTTCCGCCAGTCAAGCGAAAGTAAACAGTCTTCAAGCCCGCGCAGGTGACCTTGAAGGATATGGGCAGAGAGTCAAAACACAGTCTTGTATTCTGGGAGAATTTTATTGTTCCAGCCAGCTTTCAGCCTTGAAGCCTTACAGCTGGAGACGGGGTGCCTGTCTTGTGTTTCCTGTTATAATTTGATAGTCTTGTGTCCTGTGTTCAGTGTTTTGAGTTTCGCTTCCCCCTTGTCTCATTATGTCAGATTAGTCCCAGCTGTGTTTCCCTCCTATTTCCCATTCCCTCGTTACTCCCTCGTGCATTTAAGCCCTGTGTTTCCCCTGCCCTTTGTTGCGTCGTACACCCTCTCTGCTGTGTGTTTCCCTCATGCTCCTGTCTAATTCCTATTTCTCGTTTCCAGGTTTGTTTTCTTGTTGTCTAAGTTGAATTTCTAGTTTCTTGTTCATAGTTTGGTTTGTTGTATTCGATGTAAGAGTTTTTCTTCAGCAATAAAGCTGCTGTTTTGAGTTTATTCCTTCGTGTAAGAGTCCTGTGTTTGGGTCCTTCATCCTGCCTACCACACAGCCACACATAACAACAACTGAATATTTCTTCCTTTATGCTAGTGACCCCTGTGGAGTGGATTTTAATTTGGTGTACAATAAAGGCATTCCACATTTTAAACGTGCACGGACAGTTCTGATATGTACATGGAAATCAAGAACTATGTGCAAAATGCGGATGCTTTAACTTGAAGTGATGCAAAAGGTTCACCTACTTGAAACAGTTTTGGGGCACCCCAACAGCACCCCAACAGCACCCCAACTCCACATTACACTTTTTCACTACCTCATCCTGTAACATAAATAAAACTATATTAGACAAATTCAGCTTCAATCAGCAGTTCAGATATAATTTAAAACAGACTTTAAATAGCACTAATACTAAATAACAAATACATACTTAATGCTTTATATTGCACATAGTGGCTTGTTTAGAATAGGAATGTTTATTAATATTTATCTAAGTCGAATTTTTTAACTCTAATTTAATTAGAAAAATATATAGTTTGATATCCATCTGTAACATTTGAAATAGTACTGGAGATATACTTAAAGAAAGAAAAGATAAAAAGACAAGAAAAAGAAAAGGAAGGGAGATTTGGGGCCTTGACACAAAAGAAAAGAAACCACCTGAGAAAACTTAACACCTAGTGTGTTTACAGTATAGATATGATGGGGTAACTGTGAAAGAAAAAAAAATATTTGGAATAGTTGGCTTAACCTCTGCATACTCAGAGAAGACTCCAAACTTGAGAGGTTTTATGAGTGGGGAAAGATTTTAAGAGACGTGGAAGATTATAGCAACATACATTGACAGTGCAATGCAGTGAGTGATAGTGAGTGATATATTAGTTAGATAGTAATGTATTAATTGCAAAGCTGTTTCATAGATGTAGCCAGAAAGGATAGATAACTTTGGATAAAAAATCCCTGTAAGAAAGTCCAATCACATTTCCAAAACCTAAATTAAAATAATGTGGAATACATCTTCCATGATGTACTATTTGAGGATTAATCATCCTTTGATTTTAGAGGATGTAGAGGGATGAAATGTTCCCACTGTACAAAGGCCTGCTGTTTGGCCGCTGAATGTAGGTATGCATTGTTTGAAAGATTATTCAGATTGAGTCTTAATGTGTTAAAAATCCTTCAGAAAGATAACAGTAAATATTGAAATACCATACAAATACTGGAAAAAGGGGTATTGTACTGAATCACCATGTTTTCTGCCCATCTTTATTTATGCAAAGGCCTAATTATTTTCAATTGGAAATGTGATTGCACACTGAACAAAAATAAGAGGTTTCAGTTTTCATGCCACTGTGTGAGGTGATATCTAAAAAAACACAAAGTTATCTGTTAGTTATATATGTTAGTCAAAAGTTGTTTTTCTAGTTTGTGTTTAAAAGCATATCTACCTTCTTGCCTTGAAATATTTAAAAATTAAGATTTAATAGAAAACTAATATTAGATACACCAGATGCCCAGCCTGCACATCTGACCCACTTTACTCCGTCATTTGCTGTACTTGTGGACCAGCTCCAGCGCTCAGTCTTTGGCAGATTGTCGTTGTACACAGAGTGGTAATCCAGCTCCTGCATGACTCTTAGGCCCATTTGAGTGCTTTCTGTGCTGACTCCTTTGTGCTCATTTTCTTTCTCTTGCAGGTGAAGAGTCCCCTCAAACCTCATCTACTTTCTCCAAGGAAAGTCGACCAAATACTCACCCTGTGGATCTACTAGCATCGCCGCTGCCACTGGAGGCGTGGCCGGCCTCCAGACCAGCATCGCCATCACCGCTGGAAGCGTGGGTCATGGCCCTGTCACCGGTTTAGAAGCCAGTCGGGGGGGAGTAGGTTCTGCCGGATTGCTCCCTGCCTCAATCGGGCAATGGGGGTTTTGTGGTGAGGCGTGGTCGGCCCGCAGTGTGAAAAACACGGGGAAGCAGGGGTTGTTGTGAGTTGTGATGTGACGCATGTGCGGCTGACAGCCGAGAGCTGCAGCCGCGGAATGAATGAAGATGGCTCTGACTAACACTCTCTGGACCCGCCGTGTCTCTATCACACCACAGCTCACCATGCTCTTTCCCTGATGATCCCTCAAAACTCTCTTATCTGATTGGTCTCCTCCAAGGCAAATCCCTGGTTTTGGTTGAAGCTTTTTCTTATCTATTATTATAGAGCCATACGCATTCACTGAATTACTGGAGGAATTTAGGAAGATGTTTGATCACCCTAATGGAAGAAGATGCTGCTAAGCAGCTGCTCAATATTGAGCAGTGGAAAAGGAGTGCAGGAGAATTTGTAATAGAGTTCTGGGATTTTTCAGTAGAAGCAGGTTGAGAGTCAAAAGTGTTGCAGGGACTATTCCTCTATACTATGGAACAAATTGAAGATGAACTAGGTTCTTGAGAGGAGCATGCATCTTTTAAAACTCTAGTTTCATGAGAATAGCTAAATGGCTCCATGGGCTGAACAGAGAAACGAACTATAAATCCTGGCAAGCCACTTTTCGAAGTGTCCCATTTCCTTCCTCTACCCCAGTCTCCCCTTCAAGTTACAGCTTGTCACTCTTTTCCGGCATCACATGCGGCTGTTTTCAGAGGAACGCTAGAGGAACATGGAGGCCAATTTTGTTGTGGGCAGTTCAGCCAACTCATTACCATGTGCATTTTGTGGGCAAAAGGACCTGTAAACACACTGGTGCGTGAATCTTTGTATAATAAACTGCCTTACATCATGATTCTGCCACGATTTGTTGTATTAATGACTCTTTAACCCCACAGTTGTAATAAACTCTAATGCAGAACAGAATCTTTTGGAATGTGAATTAGCCAACAGCTCATCATGCCCACAAGACCTCTGCCTATGCCTATTATTGTATCAGACTTCAACAGACAGATCTTCATCTCCATCACTCTCTAGGTTGGACAGATTCATCTGGTTGTCTCTGGGAATCACAATGGGTACTGGGTTTTCTTCATATTCACTATACCTAGTGCTCTACTAATCCTAGGATATTGATGGTTTTAAAAAAAATACTCTCACTAGCTTGTCAGAGAAGCTAATGAGTTAATGAGCCAAAAGCTTGACTCTGTTCGCCTCTCATCCTGATTACTATCCGCTATTCCTAATGCATGCTCCACACACAAAACCTCCTAGTTATACTCACCTGATCTCTCCTTTGTTCCTGGTCTGACCTTAGGAGTACCATTATTTTCAGCAAATATTCAATAAAGGAAAGGCTCTCTCCCTACCAGCTCAGCATTTATACAACTGTGCCATCGATCTACGTGCCATTGGAGTTCCCCAATTAGGAGTCGCTTACCACTGGAATTAAACATTCAACTTCTTCCTGGGCGGGTGCTGTTCTTTTCTTTGTTGATTAAAAAACATAAAGTACAGTCCAACCCTGCATAGATTAGGCAAGACTAAACTAAATGTTTACACAAAGCAAGATCTTCATAATGCCTATCATCTGGTCACTGGTCTGCTTTTGTGATAGGTACAAATGAAACACCAGATTCAATACACCCCTTGTCCACTTACTTGGTAATGCCATTTGGTTTCACTAATGCTCCAGTAAATTTCCAAATCTTAATTGTTGATTTATTGGGAGATTTCCTTAACCTTTTTTTCTTTGTCTCCCTAGACAACATCTTGATTTTCTCTAAAGACCCTGAAGAATGTAATTGCCACATCTGAAAGGTGTTACAACATTTAATTGGGAATATCTTTATATAAAAGCAGAGAAATATCCTGTCCCTCGGTGGCTTTCTTGTGCTACGTCTTCAAGGGAGACAGGTAAAGATGGACCCAGAAAAGACAAAGCAGGTGCTAAATGGCCAACTTCTACCACGTGCACTCGACAGATTCTTTTGCAATTATAGCCAGGTAGCCAAGTACCTTTGCTACCCTTACAAATCTCACCTCTTCCAAGATATGTTATGTTTGATACACAGAAACCAAGGAAGTTTTCAAGAAGCTGAAACTATAATTTGTGTCAGTGGCAGTCCTAGTGCAACAAAATGCAAAGTACAGTTGATTTTCATCTGATGTCTCACATCTGCTGCGGGAAATTATGACATCGGAGGCTGAAAGCTTCCAGCAATTCCTGACAAGCAAACTACTCATTATTGTTATTATTAAAAATATTATTATTATTTGGTCAATTTAACTTTTCAATACCGGACCCTCCTAGGTCACAAAATATTAAACCTGATGCCCTCCCTTGTCATTTTTCTGCTGAGAGTGAAATACAAGAACCTGGAACAATTCTGTCCCTTATCTAACTACACCTTTGGAATCTTGTCCTTGGAGGTCAAAAACTCTCTCTGGCAGACCCTAAAGGATGACCCAGGCAATATAATATACCATGTCCAGACTGAGGGATTTCTGAAAAAAATATAATGTACAGCTCTGCTATCACTTCCGACATAAACAAAGACAGGAAAGTAAACAGCAGTGATGTTTTTTAGGGTTACTGAAGTTGGACTAGCTGGTATATAATGATGTGCTACGTGATCGCTAGCGACACAGCTATGTTAGCATAATATAAACAGTGAAGCAGGAGGATGAACGCTAACTTTTTTTCCATTCGATAAAAGTTAATGTGAGGGTTCCCGATGGTTAGGGACAAATGCAATTGCATGGCAGGATGCTGTAAACAGACCAAACTTCAGTCAGGAGAACAACTGAGATAATCCATCAACAATAGGAAGTTAGTCATTAATATACTGCTGCATGAGCTTAGCTGTAGTTACATCGTAAGCTTTTAAAAACGTAGCTTTAAAATGAATAGCGGTAATAAAAATCGAGAGAGGCCGACAGTTATCACTGACTGTTTTTAGGGGCTTGTTGAGATTAAATAGAACAAGATAACAAAGCATTAAAACATGTTAAAAATGCAGCAACCCTGTTAAACGCAGAGTAGTTTGGGACCGGAAGCAGGATTCATCATGTCATCACATGTCAAAGACCGGATAGATCCCAACCGCTTTTGGGCTCATTGCAAGTCCCTTCACCTCATAGACCATGGTCACACATAACCTTAGAATTTGTTACTGGCTTCATTCCCCCTCCAATGGGAAAACCCTAATCCTCATAATAGTTTACAGTTTGTCCAAATCAGCTCACTTTGTCCTTGAACAAACTTCTAAAACAAACTTAAACAAACAGCTCAGACTTTGATCGGGGCACAGTGACCTTATGAGAATGTGGGTTGCAGACACTAAAACAAGGTTAATTATAGTATCGCACTAACACTAAACAGACTGTGGCAAAAGATTAAATTAAAAATCTTGTTAGTTAAGGAACGGTCAGCTGGATATTATTAGATAGTAGTATATCCTGCAAAATGTAGTATGTTTATGAACTTTATATATAAACAAACAAGTATTTTACTACTAAATATTACTAAAATGGTAAACAATAACTTGGGCACACATCTATTCCATTATTGTAAAGTAAACACACACACACACACACAAACCTACACACCTACACACACACACACACACACACACACACACACACACACACAACCCATTTTTTGGTTAGTTTAATTATTTTGCAATTTCTTTTTATTTCATTATTTCATACATCAGAAATTCGATAAAGTACATGTTGAAAAATTTTATGGAATGTAATAGAATAAGGGTCCCTTATTCTATTTTAATGTGATCCTTGCGTTACTGAAGGTGAAAACAAAAGTAGTTCATAAATAGTCAACAATTCAGCAAAACATGTAGGCTAAGTCAGTTCTTACTCAAACAGAGGATTTGTTATAATCATTACTATATGGTTAGATCATCTTACCAACATCATTAGTATTCTACCTGTACACTTCTTATGAAATATTTTTTGAATTTATTATTATTTTGTAATTTATTTTTTTAATTCCAGTGTTCTGATAAACAAGTTGGACATCAGCCTTCCGGCTGGTCAACTGTGACGTATTCTATGACAACCACTTTTTTTCTGTTTTCTCCAAACTGCTCCCGCTGCTTGAAACATGCCTCACACTTCCTGTGTTGTGCAATATATAAATATGGGAGGGGATGTCACACATCCCACCTATTTCACTGACTGTATAAATTCCAAGCTGTGAAATGAACAAATGCACATTTTTCATCTGCTGATTTATTCACCAGGAAAACTGAAACAACTGTTAAGAACAACTGTAAGTGTTTGATTTGTTTTAACTTTTGAACACTTTCAGTTTGTAACCTCTAGCTGAACTGAATAATCTATATAAATGAATTTAGAATTACATAGATTTTGCAACACAAGAAAATGTTAATGATTATTAGTACTTTTTAAAGATATTTTAACTAGTTTACATACATCTTTTACATTCTGTAAAGCTGATTTGTTTTAGTCAAAGTTAAAATAAATAATAGTACTACTACACATCGGATATTACTACATTATACTTTATATACTTGGGGCGATCGTGGCTCAAGAGTTAGCAGTTCATCTTGTAATTGGAAGGTTGCCGGTTCGAGCCCCGACTCCGACAGTCTCGGTCGTTGTGTCCTTGGGCAAGACACTTCACCCGGTGCCTACTGGTGGTGGTCAGAGGGCCCGGTGGCGCCAGTGTCCGGCAGCCTCGCCTCTGTCAGTGCGCCCCAGGGCAGCTGTGGTTACAATGTAGCTTGCCATCACCTGTGTGTGAATGGTGACTGAATGTAGTGTAAAGTGCTTTGGGGTCCATAGGGACTAAGTAAAGCGCTATACAAATACAGGCCGTTTACCATTTTATACATAATAAAAACAAAAACCTTTTACTAAGCCTTCAGGGAAATTTTATTTC
>VUQG01041151.1:18424-42649 GCA_015106755.1 Etia nguti | reverse complement strand
AACAATGTTAGCTCGGTGGCGAGTAGCCTTCAGTAATAGTCATAAATCACACAGCAGTAGTACATTCATGTAGTTGTAAAAAGCATGACAATATATCAAGTAATCCAAAGTATTCAGAATATGTTACTCACATTAAGTAATTTAACGGAATACATTACAAACTATATTTTGTGTACTAAATATGACTGTGCAATAACAATAAAGAGTTATCTTAAATAAATTTGTTTTGCTGCATGTTAATCTTGAGGCTTTGACATTTTAGGAAATATGAACAAGTAAAAAAAAAAGAACATTTTGGATTAGCTGTTTTTGCGTATATTATAATAATAGTTGCATCTTTTAAATAAGTTAATCCCATGATATAAAATTTTAGGTTATATTTACGTTTATGTTCTAAAAATCCTTTCAGATTTTTACCAAATCAAACCTTTTTACAACTTTTGACAGTGGTTTAGATTTCAAGAAGAAACTCAACTACTAAGTCATCAATAAGTCATAAGACTAATGCTTGTTTTCTATTTTAGATCCTTCACTCTTACAGCTCATCATCATTAGCTGGAAACAAGTTCAACTGAAAAGAAAAGTCAAATTTAACAATTATCCGACGATCAAAACGAATCAATGAAAACACAAAGGGATGCACAGAAATTCTCAATCATGCGACGATTTGAGCTATAAGGGTGAGTTACAGACAATGTTTATGTTTCAAGCTGGACTGTGATGATCTGAAGTTTCAGAACTGAGCGATATAAAAGTGGAAACTGGACTAACGCACTTACTCTTGGTCCTGTAACACCAACTTCACCAATCTCTCCTGCAAGACCCTACAAAAACAACAAAAACATTAAGCAGATTTTACACGCTGTATAGAAGTCACTGCACAATTTATATTATGTGGGTTAACTTGAAAAATATTTTAAAATACCCAAGTCGTACCTTGTCACCTGGTTTTCCTGACTCTCCAGGTGGGCCTGGTGTTCCGGGCAAACCCTAAAAATGCCCCAGTTTTTATTTTATTTAATAATCATAAAAACAATAGACAAGAACCTCTTGCAACTGTGACTTTAATCGTGGCTAATATCCTTTGTTACCTGGTTAAATAAATAACAAATAAATAAAATAAAGAATTAAAACAGTGATAGGAGCTAAATGTTTGCGTTATGGGATGAAGGGTACCTGGAAGCCAAACACTCCCTGAGATCCCTGCTCTCCTCTCTTCCCTGCAGGACCCTGCAGGACAAACATGTTATATTAAAAACATAACTGTTTACATTATTAATAATGAGAAACTCTCAGCTGAGACGGATGCTTACAGCTGGGCCAGGTGGACCGGCGGCACCTCTCTCTCCATCTTTTCCATTTGGTCCCTAGTGGACAGTAAAGAGCAGCATTTATCAGCATGTTTGTGCTTGAGATGAAGAGCGTGAAGCCTCAGCAGGAAGTATGAGCTGTATTTGTATCAGCTGTGGATTTAACTTGCCCTTTGACCTGGAGCTCCTGGACTTCCAGCTTCTCCAGCCTTCCCAGCATCACCCTAAAAAACAACAGGGACCATCAATCAGCATATTTTGTGTTATTATGGAGCTTTTTTGCATTTATTTTCATAAATGTATTCATCTGGCTGTCGCTCATTAGGCTTCTCTAGTAGCTCTTCTCTAATCTCACACTCATTCATACTGACTAGGAAGCCCTTTGGTCCCGGCAGGCCCATCGGTCCAGCTGGGCCTCTGTTTCCAGTAGAACCAGCTGGGCCTTGTTTGCCGTCGTCTCCAGCGGATCCCTGAAAAGACAGAAACACGTTTACTGCTGAGCACGCGTGTGGAAATCTACAAGTGGTGAAAGTTAATGTATTTGATTACATACCACCGGTCCTTGCTTGCCCTCTGCTCCCTGGGCGCCTATAAGACCTGTGAGACCCTGTGAAGTAACACAAACAAGTCCTTAAAAAGCTGAATGAAACAAGAATTTCTGGTTAAGTTCAGGTGAGTTTTTACTGATTTGAGGGGTTTTTTTTCCACTTTTTTATCATGTTTTAGGGGAAACTTGTCTTAAAAAAACTGAAACTGGAAGATGCCATGAAGTGTTCAAGCTAGTTTTTTTAAACTGTTTGTTGCACTTACATCCACAGTTACAATCTAAATAAGAAACATGCTGTCAACATGAACCTTCAGTGTCCTCATTAAAATCCTTAAAAATGCACACACCCAATCCAGGCAGAAGATAGAAAAACCAAACACTGTATACGAAAGATGGACATGGCCACCTTGACATTACATATTACTTTGTAAAAGTCTTGTTTTTAAAGTCTTGAGCTGAATAGTTTGGGGATGTATACAGTAGTGACTTCGTAATCACACAGTAGGCTCACCCCAAAGCATACTCTGCTTTTTATCCTCCTTTCTGACTCTATTGGGGACCATAATTTGCAAACTGAGTA
Organism: Etia nguti; assembly: GCA_015106755.1. Classification (NCBI taxonomy): domain Eukaryota; kingdom Metazoa; phylum Chordata; class Actinopteri; order Cichliformes; family Cichlidae; genus Etia; species Etia nguti. Next base: position 40,212 of record VUQG01041151.1, on the reverse strand, counting down.
CTATATTTTGATAAATCAGACTTTAAATTTGTGATTGATAGCATAAGCTCATCAGAAAAGGGTTACTGAAGTCATAGTAGAATAATTTCTTTCATGTTTACATAACTTGACTTATTTTTGAAAGTAGAACAGTCACTCCCCAGTGGTCATAAATAGGAATGCAGGTTTAAGGCTGCAAGGCTACAAATGTTTTATATGCAGTTTTTTATATGCACTATAAAGACTCCATAAAGTGCCATAATAAACATTAATTAATAGAATAAATATGGGTTATAAATGATATTTGGGTCATATAAAACAGAATCAAGAGGCAGCATAGAATAAAATGCAACTATTAGAGCAGAATCAAATCTTGTGCCTAATAAAAACTTAAAAGCAGTTCACACTCTGAAATCACAGGTTCTGGTTTAGCAGTCTGTGGGAAAGAACAGGCTGTGAGAAGGTTAAGAAGGAGAGTTATGATGCTGGGACCTCTGCTTTTGAAGGATTTGAAGGATTTGATGGCTGCTGAGGTCAGAGGTCTTTACTCGGAAGTTAACTACGTCAGTTTAACCATCCTTTTATTGTGTTGCACAGTTGTTCAACACTGGTACCTTGTCTGGTCCAGCAGCTTTCTAGCCTGTGCACCCTCCTGTGGTCCTGTGGCCTCGAAGATTAAAAGGTGCTAAGGTAGGTATCTGGTAAGGCAGGGTCATTATGGTCTACAGTGGGCCTGTTGTCAGTAAAATGATTTGACAATTCTTTCACAATTCTTTCACAATTCTGCCCTGATGTCGAGGAGCAGTTGGCAAACACTTGCCAACTGCTCCTCGACATTGACCTTCAAAGTACAAGTTGTGCCTTATAGCTGCAGCCAACACATTTCCGAAAGCTCAATTTTTACTTTGAAAGTCAAGTTTCTACATTTCCGGGTTGTGTTGCAACTTTTTCAAGTTTCACTATCACTCAAAGAATAGTTATCGCATGTTTGCAGACAATTCAATATCTTCCATGTAAATTACAGGCAACCTGCTAACAACCAACCAGCATCAACTACCTCTTTGCAACCAATATTATCAATTATTATTACCAATATAATCTGGAATACACATTTTTCCCTGCGACTGGAGATTTTCAGGCACTCGCTGACTGGTTTCTATGCTGCCATGACTTAGGCTTTTCAGTTTCACAGCAAATGTTATCAACCTCCAGCAACCACTCGCCAACCAGTCAGAAGAAAATCATTTCCCTAGTGACCAGAGGTTGTCAGACGCTCACTTTTATATACAAAATCCTGCAAACATTGAGCAAAAGGATGAAATAAACCTTCTACTCTAGGCAATGAATTACAACATGCGACTTTACCCGAGCTCCTGTCAAACCCGACTCTCCATTGCGTCCTGGATCTCCAGATAAACCTTTGGCGCCTGAAGATCCCGGCAGCCCTCTCTCGCCCTGGGCTCCCTGTTCAGATAAAGTGTGAAATATTCAAAAATCACAGAAATGAATGTGACGAAGCTGATGGCGAATTAGAGTCATAAATACTCACCTTTGGGCCTGGTAAACCATCAGCACCAGGAAAACCCCTGTTTCCTGGTGGTCCCTATAACAAAGAAAAAGAAAGCTTTAGTCTGTCTTGTTTGCAGGGTGTAGTTTTGAGTTAAAAAGGAATTCGTTAAATATACTATACATTAAATAGACTGTGAATATTCTTGATGGACTCACTGTCTCTCCTGGGGGTCCTGGAGGCCCGATGGATCCAGCATCGCCCCGGGATCCACGCTTTCCATCTTCTCCCATGGGGCCTAAGGGACCTGGTGCACCATGGTCACCCTAACATAAATCCATACCCACTGAATCAGTTGACAAATCCTTAACCTAACCACCAAAGTAACATTAAAAATGAACTTTTAGGGTCTTTATTTTGGGGTGGCTTTGGTCTTACCCGCTCTCCCTTTACTCCAGCCTCTCCCTTGAATCCAGGAGCTCCAACATCACCCTGAAGAAGAGTTTAAAATAGATATTTTAAGATAGAGAAATGAAGACTCACATGACAGAGAGAGAGAAAATTAAATAAAATGAGAGCTTATACCAGTTGGCCTTTTGCTCCGGGAGCTCCTGTTGAACCCTGGGGGCCGGGGGGACCGGGGGGACCAACCATACCGGGTGGACCCTGGAGACCGGCTATACCCTGGTGACGTGACAGAACAGCAATAGATTAAATAAAGACCTTTACTGTAAACACATTTGTAGACAAAGATCAGCTGGTTAAGTACTTTGCCACAATCACTTACCGCTGAGCCGCGGGGACCCGGAGCTCCATCTTGTCCTGATGCGCCCTGTTCAAAAACTAGCATATTAACTAGGAATGGTGGTAATGTGAGGCCAGAATGGGTCTACATGTATTTTAGCAACAAGAATGATAAAAGTACAACACCTGCTGTCCGATGGGTCCAGGTGGCCCGACACGCCCAACGTCGCCCCTCGGTCCCTGCTGTCCCGGACTTCCTCTGACCCCTGTCGGTCCTGCTTCACCCTACACCAGCAGGCACATTCAGGAAATATTAAAAGATTCTCGGGTGAATTCAACGACTCAGAAACATCTGTCACTTAGATACAAATCAAACTGTGTCTGAGAATGAAAACAGACTACTTACAATTCAAGAGTCAAACAATCTCACCTTCATTCCAGGGTTACCAGGAAATCCTGGCATACCGGGGATTCCTATTGGCCCCTGTGGTTAAAGAAAAGTTTGTTTAATACTTAAGAAAAATTAAATCTGATATTTTGTTGACAATCTGGGTAAATGGTGCTTCAAAAATAAACAAATGGGCTACTAAGAACAACTAGAGGATGCATTGTAGCTGTCGTGGGATTTTTTTGTGTTGTGTGTAGGTTTCTGTTTGGTTTTCATTGTTGTTCTAGCAGCTAAAGTTTTATTTTTTGCTATACTGCAGTCAAACTAAGGAAAACAGTGGTTGGAGGCCGCAAAACGACAAAAATTATTACGACCGCCTGCAAAGAAGCTGTGATTTTTTTGCTGGTTCAAAGACAGGGACTGGGTCTGCAAGAGTCTCTGAGTTTCCTGTTACAGATAGGCTGATTCAATTAAGCTCAATCAACTCCAGCCGTCCAAGATTCACCATGGCAACAGGTAGGGCATCCATTTTAATCCAGTGGAGCAAGAAATAAGAAAAAAAAAGCAAAACACGTCCCCAAGTTAATTCTTCCTTAACGGATACAGCTGGATGTCAATAAAATTTTGCTTCTAATTTCTAATTATTCAGACTCTGTCCACATGTACACCGGTGTTTTTTCCGCTCATCTTGGCATTTTCTCCATAGGTAAATGGGGTTTAGGTCACTGAAAACTGAGCTTCTTAAAAATAACTTATGTGTTTATGTGTGGACCGGCAAAACAGATTTTGTCTCACAACATTTGCACCGTATTATTGTTTGTTGGCTCCTGATAGATTAACATTTCTTGGGCTATATCGCCACCTGTCGGTTTGCCACACTCTTGACAGGGCATGACAATTTTTAATTTGGATATTTTTTCCAAACATAGCCTCAACTTTAAGCTGACGGGGACGAAGTGACTGAAGATGAAAACATCTTGAAATGCTGAAATACTGTCAGAACACATTCAGACTCTTGATCATTTAAACTTCATTTAGTCTAATTTTCTCAATTTTCATTTAAATATTCAGGTTAACGTGAACAAGATTACAACACGACAAATATTAGCCACTGATCAGTGTTTTATGGTAAATGGTTCTTATATATTGCTGTTCTACTCTACCTGAGCACTCAAAGCACTTCATACAACTTGCCTCTTTCACCCACTCACACAAGCACTTTTTCTACATAAGTGCTCTCTATCTTTGAGGTTAGTATCTTGCCCAAGGATATTTGGCATGCAGACCAGAGCAGCCAGGGATTGAAACACCAACCCGATGTGTTCACTTTTAACAACAAACATTTGGACTTAAGTACAATATTTTATTTTAACTTTGTGGATTTGAGTTGAAGATTTATATTTAATGTTAAAGACTCAGATATAAAAGATTTCCACATATGGCTGTAAATGTGGTAATAAAAAATGTGCAGTTTAAAATGGGAGCCCCTTATCAAACAGATGAATTAACAATAATCCCACATCGTCCAGTGATTAAGTTTTCTGTTCATTGATGGTGGACTAATTATAAAGACACTTTGGCTCAGAGTTTCCTGCTTCCTGTATAGGTGTTATGGAGTTTTGGAGATTTTTTTGGAGATCTTCACTGTTCTGGTGTGTTTTTATGGAGTTATTCCCTCAGTGCAAGTATCTTATGGTTGTTACTGCTTTCCTTTAGTAGCTGGTCTTCTCTTGTCGAGTGTATCTATACTCTTGTCTTGTCCCCCTTTGCTTTTATCTGCTACCCGAGTTACTTTTCTTCTGTTTCCTTGTGTCTTTTTTTCTTCTTTTCTTTTAGGACTTGAGTTTGTTTTTTTGTCTTACATCAGCCATCAAATTTTGCTCTTTCATCCTGCAACTGGAAACAGTGAGAGTATTTTTCCTACTAAACCAATTAAATTAACTAACCTAAAGGGTTTTTTAAATAATGAGTTATATCATAAATCCAGTATTTTGTCCTATGTGACTGACAAATAACTCAATCTTTGGTTTTTGTTCAATCAAAACATGCAAATTAAAGATGTTAACTTCCGCTTTCAAATCACGAGGTAGATTTTTCTCTATTTTCTGATGTGCTAGACACTAAAACAAGGAGCATGTTAGAGGATTAAAATTATATTTTTATGTTTTTAAATAATCTCAGGGTCTGAACAGAGGTGTGTCCCTCCGTATGGTCAGAAGTGTTGGAAAAAGTAGATGTAACCTCAGTTCTTACCAGAGGACCTGGTTTACCAACATGGCCGGGTGTGCCACGTTTACCCTAAGAGAAAAACACAGATTAAGACAAATAACTTAATCTGGAAACATCTCTTTGCATTTTTTTGTCCTTTTCTTGTCCTTTGGCTCAATTATTTGTCTCATACCACAGGGCCGGTGGGTCCGGCTCGGCCTCTTTCTCCCTGCATCCCAGGTGGTCCCTGAAACCAAAAACGGATTCAGGATCTCTGCAGCAAACAAATATTCTCTCTTTTTAACTGTGTTTTTTAAACTTACCAGTGGGCCAGGAGCTCCCATTGCACCAGGAGTACCAGAGGCACCCTGCAAAGCATAGAAACCGAGCAGTTATGTACAGATTGTGCAGCAGATGTGACTGAAACAACCTTTCAAACATGGAAACAAGTGATGAAATTTCTGTTTGTCCCCTCGTTTGGAGTTAATTTAAAAATCCTGTTTTCAAAGATCAGGTTTACGTGTCTTATTTTCTTTGTCTCATTCTGAAACTAAAACATTATGTAAACCAGTGTGATTCCAGTTCAGCTGCTTGTAGTAGAGGTAACAACAATTCCCACAAATGAAATAGATTAGCGTTCTCCTTATCCATACTGACTGTTTTTTCTCTAGTTTAGCCTTTTTTTGTGTGTGTTCCTGACACTGCTGTGTGTACCAGTACAGTCTCAACAGTGTGTAGGAGATAACCAGGAGACGGGCCGTTACACAAGTGAGGAGAGTTTGGTGGGGCTGTAGAAGGACAGAGCATCAAGCAGGAGGAATGATATCTACTCCTTTGTGCAAAGAGGAACAGGAGGAGCATCGCCTGTGCCCCACAAAATGACCCACATCGGGCCACTCGTGCATGTTTCTGACCAAATGTGTCAGAAACAGACTTCAAGAGGGTGGCATGAGGTCAAAAAGTCCATTGATGTTATGTAACCCTCATGCCACATGCTTAGGTGCCACTAAAGGATGCCGGGACCTCATGCTAGGTCCTGACAGCCTTTAATGGGACCTGCAATCACAGCCCAACGCTGTGCAGCAACAACAGAACTGGCAGGGCCATCACTGGTGCCCTGTTCTCTTCACTGATATGAGCATGTTTGTCATATGTATCAGAATCATTGGCAAATGTTATACTTTATTTTTGACAAGTACAGGTCACCAACAGCAGGCCTGCCAATTCTGCTGTTCTGAGACGAACGCCAATCAGACTGCACAATGGCTCATGATGGTTTCTGCTTCCGAACCGGAAAAACTGACTTCCATAAAGTTTAACCTCCCTCACAGAACAGAACATTGGTCATACGTGTCCAAGCTGCTCTTTGCTTCAATGGGTCAATGGTAATTTCATCTACACAGGTCAACATCTTTTTTACCACCTTGATAGCACTAAGATGCACACAAGTGTACATCTGGGCATTTAACACTAATCCAGTGCCAAATGAGGGCTGTGCGAGTCAGTGAATTTGATATATTTACACACATTAGGGCCACTTTAGCCTCTTTGTTTCATCTCTCAGGTGACTGAGGTCCAGCTGTCTAACTAAAAGTGTCTCTGTTTAAAGCTAAAGCAGAGACACATAGACATTTACAGTCACTGGAATCACCAGCTAACCTCACAAACTTGTATTTGGACACCATTGAATCATTAACTAGTTTTTTTTTAATTTATTTTTTTAGATAATTTAAAGACACTGCATTGAATATTGTTCCTTTAAGACTTAAACTGTAATTCCTACTATTTTCTTCAAAAGTGAGAGTTAGCTACCTTCGCTCCAGCTGCTCCGGGCTCGCCTCTTGGTCCAACAAGTCCACCGTGTCCCTGTTGTAGAGGTTTAAATTCACAGACTGGTCAGTTCTTGATGTTTCACACATGAAAACATGAAAACTAATGAGGAATAATGAGGAAAAGGGACTTACTTTGTGGCCTTTCAGTCCTGGATTACCTGGAAGTCCTGGGAATCCTCTTGCACCCTGTATTTAAACGTAATCACATCATTCCTGATTGTGTTTTCGTTCACTGTCTCTCAGATTAGAGTAGGTTATTGTATCACTATTATCATGACAATAGTAGGATTAAATATTTTTTGGCATGACGACTGGTTACCGCTGATCCTGGATATCCTGGTTCTCCGGTTGTTCCTGCAGGTCCGGGTTGTCCCTGGAAAAAACCATGAGGTGGTTATGGAATAATTACAGACAAAAGAAGAATCCTCATCAGTATATGTTACATGACTCACATCAAGTCCAGGTTTTCCTGGTGGTCCATCAGGTCCTCGATGACCCGGCTCCCCCTGCAGACACACACACGTACAGTCAAATTTAAATTTCACTCTGCAACATGTAAAGCAGCATTAGCGTGAATCCAAGATGAAGAAACGACTGTACCATCGGTCCTGGATCTCCAGCTTCTCCAGGAATTCCTTGACCACCAGCAGGACCCTGAGCAGGAAAATTAAAGGTCACATTTTTAGGCCCAATTCCTACAAAGTAAAATGAGTATTTGGCTCTAAAACTTGATCAGAGATAAAGACTCACTGGTGCTCCAGGCGGTCCTGGAAGTCCTCGTGGTCCCGCTTCACCCTGAAATAGCAAACGATTATGCACTGCAGTTTAAAGTCTTCAAGCTTCCGGACTTTGCATATGTAAAATATGCAGTTTAAAAGCGCTCACCCTGGATCCTGTTAGCATCGCAGATGGACCCGACTTCTCGCTAAAACCTGAAGCCATCTGTGTCACCAGGTTGCCCTATCAGGAAGAGATTGATCCAAAATTAATTATTCATGGAGAAGATTTCATATGTCATATGTTTTCATAGGTTTTTTCTTATGCAATTTGCATTAACTAAATAAAAGAAGTTGGTGAACAGCTCACCCCAGGGTGTGAGGGATGCCCAGGTGGTCCCGGTTCTCCTGGATTTCCTGGTATACCGGGCTCACCATCAAATCCTGGAGGCCCTGGGAAACCCTGCAATTTGCATAGGTTAATGAGTGGTACTGACTGGTTATATGACCAGAAGCTTAATTCTGACATTTTGTTTGCAGTTTATGATTTTATTACAGTTATCCACATGTGAATAATGTGTAAATGTCAACAAGAGGGTGTGTTATCAGATTCACTGCATCTACTTGAGCACTTTGAGGGCCTTGAGGTGCTTCATACCCAATTATACTTCCTGTCCACCACATTTCAGAGGGTAAATAATTTACCTCATACTCCACAGTTTTAGATACTCTTAACTATGTAAAACTTAAAAAAGGAACAATTTTTCTTGTCCTTCATTTCTGTTCTGTACATACAGAAGAAAGTACGCCGTCTAAGTTTTTAGGTAACTGGTCGTTAGCAGGTTCTAAAATTATTTAAATGCAAACCTCAGATGAACAACAACACATGAAATATTACACCATGTTAATATTTATTTAACAAAAACTAACCACGATGCAGAAGCAGTGTGAAAAACTAAGAACACCCCAGCGTTCAGTAGCTCGCAGACCCACCGTTAGCAGCAACAACTTGACATAATTATTTTCTGTGGGGCTTTATCAGTCTCTCACATTGTGGTGGAGGAGTATCGGTTCACGCTTGAGATTTTCACTGAGATTTTCGGTTGTTCATTTATGCACAGCTCTCTTAAGGTCCCATCACAGTATTTTAACTGGATTGAGGTCTGGACTTGGACTGGACCATTGCAGCACTTTGAATGTACTGGGACATCCACTCCTCGGAAGACTGGGGGATTGCGTCAACATGCACCTGAATGTTTCAGCAAACTGCCAAAACTTCTGCTTTTATAGAGATGCTCACACTGGTGATCAATTGATCAGGGAATTTCTATGGAAGCAGTAAGGGTGTATTTAATTTGTCACACACCACTTTATCAGTTTGGCTCATTTTAGGTTAAATTAATAATAACATGATGTAATATGTCATTTGCTGTTGTTCATCTGAGGTTCTATTTACCTTATTTTTGAACCTGCTAAGGATCTGATGACTTTTATTACATCCTGATAAGCAAAACACTACAATCTTTACCATGACTGGCTATATTATGCTACACTATTGAATGTCCATATTAAATATGGGATACGCTTTAAAACATGTGTCTAAAGTAATACATGATTTCCAATGTTTTTTATGCTTTTATCAGTATCTGGCATCAGCCTGTCATCGACTTATTTGGATGTTGAACTGCTACAGACTCACTACAGCTCACAAGCACTCTGTGCTGCCCTCCTACAGCTGTCCAGAAGTCAGCCAATCAGAAGAAACTGACTAAAAGGAGGCGGGCCTTAAAGAGGCAGCACCTAAAAAACATCTTGTTTAACATGATGATGACCTGCGGGGCTGCAGTTTAAGTTCTATAAGTAGTTTTTAAACTGTGACCTCAACAAAGCGTCTTTGTAGCATTCTCACCAAAACAAACAAACAAACAAACAGATTTTTAGTTATGATGTTTTGTTTAAATTAAACTATCCAGCAATTAAATATTAACTGTGGTAGTATAACAATTACAGGAGCTATTTTCTTTCATCATGGACCTCACCTATTAACTTATAGGTCCACTAGTTCACTGTGTATTGGTTTAAACTTACCCGTCTGCCTTTAAAGCCTCTTGGTCCAGGGCTTCCCTGAGCCCCTGGAGGACCCTGAGCAAAGAGAACAAGCCATAAGAGCAATGAAAGATAGGTCAATGTCTAATTAATGGAATAATCATGCAGTTAAGTTTGCATACATGAAAGAATTTGTCCTGGTAATTCTAATAACAAATGCTGGTATTATATTTTGCTGCCCTCTACTGTGACTCCAGTTATCATGTGTAATACTGTGACAGCAAACAGAAAGATAACAAGGACAGAGAGGGGGATGAAAGACAGAAAAAAGCTCACAGAGGGTCCTGAAGCTCCAGGAATCCCCACCACCTTCACAACACAAGAAAAATTAAGTTAATTAAATGAATTATTAAGACCTCCATCTTGACATAATTAATTAAAAAAAGTTAAATTTATATGCAAAGTGCACTAACGCCTAACTTTTTATTTTTACTTACATATGGAATGTCTCCTGGTTCACCCTTTTGCCCCTAAAAATAAAGCCAAGCAACACTTTTTAGTAACAATTTTCCTAATTTAATATATTTTTCTTAACTGACTGTATGACTTACCTTGAGGCCCATGATTTCTTGGGAAAAAAAGAGAAAAAACATACTTTATTTATTTTATTTTTCACAATTTATGTTGTAAATTTCTCCTTTAAAGCACTTCAAAAAACATTAAAATAAAGAAAAGACATAAAATAAAGTATCTCAATTTTATAAGGGGAGTAAATCTAACACAAAATGACCGTCTCTCCTCTGGATGCAGGTAAATCCGTCTCACCTATCATCCTGCTGGCGCTTGCAAAGTTGTCGCACACGGGGCAGCACTCTCCCGCGGGTGTGACAGCCTTCTCACAGTTTGACAGGACCTCACACTGAATCTCGTCGCAGACCGTGACGCCGTTGTCACAGACGCACACGCGACAAGGTTCGGATTTCCAGATGTCATTGTGATGGTAAACCTCCCCATTGACTTTGCAGTTTTCCTCCTTCTTCTCATCTGCAGCTGCAAGAAAAAACAAAAATGACTCAAAGAGATGGACAGACAACCAGGAAAATCATTTACACAATTTTGGGAGCAACAAACAACCGCAATCTCTTTTTTTAATGGCATTTGTTTTTTTACATTATGAATTATAACATTTTAAAAATTTAGTTTTTTTCCTTTTATAACGTACGCATTGTTGTGGTATGGACTGAAGTGCCATTTACAGACAGGGGCGTCACCAAGGGGGGGCCGGGGGGCACTGGCCACCTGCCAAAATTTGCTCCGGCCCCAGGTAAGACTGTACAATGTCGGTAATACTTTCAATAAACGTGAGCACAAGAGAGAGGAAGAGTCATTAAAGTGATTGTTGGGACTTCCAATCAATCAATCAATCAATCAATCAATCAATCAATCAATCAATCAATCAATCAATCAATCAATCAATCAATTAAAACAGATTATTATGGATTTAAAAATGCTGTTTGGTTTTCATATGTACCTATTTTTCAGTGATGTCTACTTTAATAGCAGGAAATTAACTAGACATATAATTATTTTCTGTCACTCTATTCTATAGGTTACTTATTTTACTTATAGGTTAGGTTGCTTATTTTTCAAGTAACCTATATTTGACAACAGGTGTGCCACCCTAATATTTTTAGTGGCCACCCCTATGAAAATATTCTGGAGGCACCCCTGTTTACAGAGCACCCTTGTAGTTTCACTCATCACATTTATCATGTCCCAATTTTTTTTTAAACCAGAGTTTTTGTTCAGCTTTTTTCAGTCTTATTTCAGCTATTCAACACGTATTTGATCAAAAACTTGCTGCGGGGGGCCCAGCAACAAATTTCTGCTCCGAGGCCTCATTAAAGGCTAGTCCGGCTCTGGATCAAACCCCATGTTTGCATGCTGGTGGTGGTCAGAGGGCCCGGTGGCACCAGTGTCCGGAAGCCTCGCCTCTGTCAGTGCGCCCCAGGGCAGCAGTGGCTACAATGTAGCTTGCCATCACCAGTGTGTGAACGTGTGTGTGAATGGGTGTATGACTGAATGTAGTGTAAAGCGCTTTGGGGTCCTTAGGGACTAAGTAAAGCGCTATACAAATACAGGCCATTTACCATAATAAATTATATTTTCAATCACACAAAATTGGCTTTTTACCTGTTGCGGGGTCTGTACTGGGAATCAATGTTGAAGCTGCAGTCAAGCACACAGGGCAACACTCGCCCTCTGGGGTCACCGTTTTCTGGCAGTCACCGAGGTCCTCGCAAACCACATCCTCGCACATGGCGGTCCCCTTATCGCACACACACACCCGACAAGGCTCCGGGCTCCACACGTCGTTGTCGGCATAGACTTTTCCATTTTCTGTGCAGGTGTCTTCATGAAAGAGAAACTCAGTTAGTATGTTCTGCAACTGGCTGTCACTCTGGATTTAAACAAAGGATCTACATTTTAATGGAAATTCCCACAACTTTGTACATTTACTGGAAAACACACATGAATCCATACTGTTGGGTGCCTTGAAAAATACTGCCAAAAAATGTAAAGTATGTGTGTTTTCTAGTCCTTAAAATACCAACATCATACCAACTAACATGCATGAATCACACGACCATGCCCACAATCATCCTTCTGGTGCATCATTAAGCCGAACTTTGTGCTTAGAGCAGCAGAAATACATCATCACAGGTGCATGTAAAGAAATGGCATTAAACATGACAAAGAAGATGTTGATTTCCCAGAGGAATACACCTTATTTGTTGAATAAGTTACTTCCTCAGCTTTTTTTGGTCTGTGGCAGTAAAACTGGTCACAGCTCCATTATTTCTCCTAACAAACACAAAAGAATGAAGCTACCTCCAAAGTTTTTATTGCACACGTTTAGTTGAGAAGTGAACTTATCTGGCAAAAACTTCATGTATTCCTTTTGCAAACTGAAAGGGAAACTCGGTACAGGTTCAAGGACAACATTTCACAGTGGTTTGCAGAGGACAGAGCCTGAAAAGGAGGGCTTCAGGCTGTAAGAAAGAGCAGAGCACCGCTGACGCGGTGACGTTTTACCAGTTTGAGCGACTGAGCACACGGGGCAGCACTCGCCCTCTGGGATCTCTGTGGTCTGGCAGTCACCTACATCCTCACACACCACGTCCTCACAAACCACCGTCCCCATTTCACACAAACAGACTCGACACGGCTCTGGGTTCCATATCTGATTGTTGGAGTAGAGTTTGCCGTCCACTGTACAGGAATCTTTATGACAAAGAACAGCAGCTGACATCAGTATCATTTTCTGTGTCAGCTGTATATTATATAGTAGGTATAAGATCATTAAAGCATCATTGTGGATTAGTAGTTTATGGGTTTGCACTTTTGCTCTGCCAATTTTACTGAAGAAAGCAATGTGATCTCCCCCTGCTGGTGAAGCAACTTCTGCATGTGTGTCCATTTCAGTTTTTGGAGAGGCAAAGCGTGAAATGTACACAGTGGACTGGTGTGTCTGTTTTGCCCTGATACTGGGTTGCAGCACAGATGGAGCCATGAGGTAACTTAAAATGCCATTAAAGAGGACCAGTTAAACTCATTCCCAGCTTTCTATTTTCACTTTGTGACAACTTCAGAGTAACTTTTTGTATCGGAGTTCATAAAGAGTTTTACTTATTTCATACTGGCCCGTTATGTAGCCCCTGATTTCATTTTACTGTGTTTCACTGATCCCCCCCTTAAATGCCCACTTTCTTCTGATTGGACAACTTCCGGCAAAACGGGCAAGGGGCAGCTCCAATGATTATACGCAACTTCCTACTACTTCCTGTACTTTCTCAAGACAAGTCTGCTCATTGGTAAAGTAGAATACTTTTGGGAACTAACTATTCAGAGCAAGAAAACCGAGTGATTACTCTAACCAAGTAATCACATATTATTTGAAGTATTGATCATTTTTATTATGAATGTATGCCGCAATATTATGAAAAAAGCACTACAAATTCTCTTTAAGTCAAGTTTATGGAATAATTATGATTAATTCAAACAGTTTGAAATGGGAACTTAACTATGTTTTACTGACCCTCCATCGACCCCAACCACCATGTGGGTAATTAAGCCACTGTAACTTTGTTAACTCAGTTCCACCTTTGCCCCCTTCATAATTACTTGATTCACAGTCACTGTCATCCACTCAATATCACTGCATTCCCATAAGCACTAGCTCTGCTCTATGTTTGGGGCTACTTCTCACAGGTCAGCATGGTAACACTACAGACATCATGAAAAGTTACACCTACTAAAAATCAGCAAACAGACATTGTTTTTGAATAAAATACCTTTTAAAACGTTCTTTGCCTTAACCTCATTTAGCCCAGACTTTATCTCACTACTGATGAACTCTCCTTCTAGAAAAACCTCAAGCTTCCTGTTAGCAATAAAACAGTTTTTACAAAATTACATAATAAATTGATGAAGTACTTCTGGACTTCCTTTGACTTCTTGATACGCATTCATGTGGTTCAGGTGAGGTGATGTCTTAAGAAGTTTTACATTTGTTTCTTTGTTGTTTTTCACTTATTGAGTTCTTTCAATCATATGACCACAATCTTCTTTTGGACATGTGACCCTGTAGCATTAAGGGAATAAGGTCCCAGTCACACAGCCCTACAGACTGGTCAATGACCATTGGTCATCTACTGGTCATGATGGGGAAGAATGCATTGTCCGACTGGCTGATGAAAAACTCAGTGTGACCAGTTTGGTTGCTGGCAGTTTGGGATTTGTCTGCAGAGACTAGCTAATGCCAGAGTAGATGTAAAATTGTGAAAAGTTGCACAAAAATGGAGACAATTAACCATCAAAGTAAAAGTTGTGCATTTTTTAAGTTTCTCTACTTTTCAGCAAGTAGTCAACAAGTGTTTGTAGTCTATTTGGATCTTCCATGCAAACTTTAGGCTGATAACAACGACAGCAATTGTAAGGAGGTTTTTGGTGTCGTTGATTTCACTTAACGACAGCCATCCAGCAACCAGTCGCCAGCTGGTGAGGAAATACACATTTTTCTGGTGGCTGTATCCTGTCCATCAATAGTAAAATAAGGTAACTGAAGCTAAAAAAACAAAACAACAGAAGCAAATGTGGGTGCCTTAAACCTGCATTCTACCAGAAGGTCACTAGATGGCGATAGTTCTGATTGGAAAAAAAGAGGATTGACTGCAGTAGTTTACTGCTCACTCATTGGTTAACAACTTGCTAATCACAAGTTTTGACACATTTGGTTATTCACAACCAAGATAGCAATGGTGGAAACAGGACGTCAGCAACCAGCGAGTGACGTCACAGTAGCAACGTCCATCTTTTATACTGTTTTTGATCATAACCAATACAGAGGAAAACGCTCAAGCAATACGTAGATGACCTCTATGACTTGACAATTTGTGTCTTTCCTTTGATTTTTTGATTTCCACTGACAAAATGTTCAATTATTGTCTCTGTACTGCTGTGAAGATGTGCTGCAGTGAATAAAAAGGGCCATAAAGTCATGATTCGCAGCACACAGGACAAATCACACTTGTTATAAGAATACCACAGGTAATAAAAGGTGGGAAAGCAGTGTGGATATTTATGGAACAGACATCCCAGTGTTTGAATCTATCCAACATGAAGCTCAAAATATTTATTACCAGTTTTATTGTCCTTGTTCGGAGGCTGTTGCGTGGCTGCTGAGCACACGGGGCAGCACTCGCCCTGAGGCGCCTCAGTGGTCTCGCAGTCGCCTAGCTCTTCACACACCACCTCCTCACACACCACAGTCCCCGTGTCACACACACAGACTCGACACGGCTCTGGGCTCCATATCTGATTGTTGGAGTAGGTCGTGCCATTTTCTGTGCAGGTATCTTCATGAGACAGAACAGCAGCCGCATGAGTATCATGGGTGAGTCCCTTTCAGCCCGTATGTCATTGTGAGGGTTTCATCAATGAGACACAGTTTTTGCCCTCTCTAGTAAGTTAGGAAGCTCCTGAATGAAGTCGCAATCTAATCTAATCCAGTGTAATGGTTGCTAGCAGACTGCCGCAGTTGCCCTTAGTTTGCAACTCTGCACTTGCACTTGTTAACTACTGGCTAAACTGCAGTTACATTTTAAAAATTTAAATGGTGAACAATCACCTTCAAAGTAAGGGTTGTTTCAAAAGGTCAACTTTTACTTTGAAGGTGAATGCTCTTCAGTTTCACTGCCACTCATTAGCAAGTTGGCCAGTGTTTGCAGATGAGTTGCTGCTTCCCATGAAAACTGCTAGCAACCAAGGCAATCACAAGGTGTTTTCTGGTGCAGCAGCCTCTTTGTGACAGATTTCATGGCAATTGCCAGCAGCCTTCACCATCCACTCGCCAACTACATCCATTCATCCATTCATCCATTAAATATCGCTTATCCAGTTAACTCATCTGGAGGGAAAGACAGAATAGATCCCAGCCCAATCAAGCGATATAATCTCTCCAGCGTGTCCTGGTTCTGCCTCTGGGCCTCCTTCTGGTAGGATATACCTGCAATATGTCACCTAGGAGACGAGGTAGGATGCTGGAGGCATCCCGGACGTTGAGGTGGTTCCTGCCCGAACCATCTCAACTGCCTCCCTTCAATGTGGAGAAACAGCGCCTCTACTCTGAGCCCCTCCCAAACTTATCTCTAAGGGAGAGGCCAGTCACTCGTATCTGTGACCTCATTCTTTGACTCCCTACCCAGAGGTCATGACTACAGCTGAGGGTACAGACTTAGATTGATGGTAAATCAAAAGCTTTGCTTTTATGCTCGGTTCTCTTCTCCACAACAGATGCTTACTTACTTGAGTACTTGGGGTAGTCACTCATCCCGAACCTGGAGTCGAGACTGACTGACATGGGAATATAAATTTTCAGGGGTTGCTAACCGTTCTTTAGACCACTGTGGCCTGGGCCTAACCTAGCTTGCATGTTTTCAGGCTGTGGGATGAACTGGAGGTACTGAAGAGAACCACACACACAACATGCAAGCTTGACTCAGAAAGACCTCAGCTGGCCAACAGAGGCCTTCTTGGGTGCTAAGCACTGTTACACTACCCCACTACAAAATGCAAATAGATGCCTCCACAATTTAGATTTGAAAGGTTTTCTTCAGATGTGAGCAGCATAGCAGCTAAAAGCAGCTTCAGCAGATTTGACTCAAACCACAAATTGACCAGAAACAACTGAATCTGTTTTCCCCCCCACAGCTTTGTTATCATATCCCCAGCTCTATACAAAAACACATTGTACCGAAAACCTCACAATGACCAGCTGAAAGGGAGCTGAAGGTGGATTTATATCCCCATACTGAAGGTAGAGCTGCAGTGGTTTACCTGCTTTAGGGTCTGTCGTGTGAGTCGAGCACACGGGGCAACACTCGCCCTTTGGAGTCACCGCCATCTGGCAGCCACTCAGCTCCTCACACACCTCGTCCTCACACACTACAGCCCCCGAGTCGCACACACAGGCCCGACACGGCTCTGGGCTCCATGTCTCATAGTTGCGGTAGACTTTTCCGTTTTCTGTACAGCTGTCTGAGTCAAGCAGAGCAGCAATCAACATCTGGAGCAGCATGTGTGTATTAATATTCTTTAAATCAACCACAGAAAGAGGATATTTCTTCTGGAGCAGTAGATCTACAGCAACCCAAACCCCATCTTTAATGTGATGTATTAATCCAGCAGGTTGCACCAGCTGTCCTTTAGGTAAGAGTTAATTTATTCAATGGACATGTAAAATGGAGGCAATGCTGTTTGTGATATACAATAACTGCACTCTGCAGCACTTTTTAATTTCTCTAAACTGCTGTGTGAAGGTTAATTAAAAATCACCCTACATGGGAGTCAGTCCAACAATCCCGGGTTGTGGAGAACAGCACCTTATCTACAAGGAGAGGTTCTACTGTCCTGCAGTGTCTTTGCTTTTTTTTCTTTTTTTCAATTTAAGGCAGTATAATATCTAAAATAATCAAATTGACACGAGTTCAGTGACCCTATCATGTACTGTAAAACCTCACAGGGCGAGCAAAAAATGTTCAGTGTTTTCACTATGAGGTTACAGGAAGAGTCTCTCCTCACTGGTGTGGGAAACACAGCAGGAAGACCACACCAACAGGACGAATGATTCACTCACATTTCTTACTAAAAATATATGGATTTTAAAACTTCTTCAGGAGCATGTGGCACCCAGCAGACTCCATTATTCTCAACAAAAAGCAGCAGTGAACCCAGCGCACTGTGACTCGCACAGAGCAAAATGCTTGTTACCGTAATCATGACTAAATCCTATCAAAGCCGTTTAAGTCCTTTATCAAAGCAGCTTTTCAGCAAGTTTCAACCTGAGCAACGGTGATCTTTGAAAGTGCACCCACCCACCACCAGTTAGTACTGGCCACTTTATTAGGTACACATTGCTAATTACGAGGTTGGAGCGCCTTTTCCTTCAGAGTTCCCTTAATTCTTTGTGCCATAAAAACATTCTTCAGAGATTTTGGTCCATGTTGACATGACCATATCATGCAGTTGCTGCACACCCATGAAGTGACGCCCTCCAAAGGAAATAACTTGTATTGTCAGTGGAATAAAAACTATGTCATGAAATGTCACAAACCTCAAATCATCTCAAACTGGTTTCTTAAAGATGACAATGAGTTAAGTGTACTGAAATGGCCTCTACAGTCACCAGATCTCAAACCAGTCGGGCACCACCGGGGTGTGATGGAACAGGAGATCTCTCAAATCTCTGAGAAATGTTTCCAGCACTTTGCTGACTCTATGCCATGAAGAAGCAGTTCTGAAGGCAAAAGAGGTTTCATTTGTGTACTATCAAGGTGTACCTAATAAAGTGGCCTATCAGTAGATATAAAACTACCCAACAGAATACACGTTTTTTTCCTCAGGTCAGTAAAAATAGATAGTTTGGCAATAAAACTCTGTGAAGGAAAAATCTATATAAATGTTGTGTATATTTTAAAACGGGGCGACTGTGGTTGTATAGAAGTCTACCAGCCCTCGGCTTCCTCAGTAAACTGTTTCCTGATGAGTTTCGGGGCTCAGATACTCAGGTCAAACTGAATAAAGCATGAAACTCATTATGGTCTTTAATCGACTCAGAAAAGAGAACAAGCCAGTATATGCTCATTGGCTAACAAACCTTTAACCACACCTCAGTAGCCAATGACCCAGTAACTATTAGTCTCGTGGTTAGACCCACCTGCTCGTTATGACCAGTTTCAAATGCTCAGCTTGAGGTTGTATGTGATGTCATGGTGCCTCCATCCATCTTTTACATACAGTCTATGGACAGTGCAAACTACAAAGATGTCTTTTACCTTTAAAGTCAGCTAAACATAAACGAAACAAAATGTGGTTTCAAAATGAGACACGTGATCCTATTACTAAGAATCTCCATGAACATCCTTCTCCTTCGTGACAGACACTTTTAGGTAAATTGCTTCTGAGCAGTCAGTGACTAGACTGTGGTTGAATTTGACAGCTCCTGGCTGCAAATGCGACGATAAAAGTGTCTGTATGCAAGTATGCAATCATCTCTGCAACAGCGACGTCTCTCATCGCTCAATTATATACTTAAAGCAAGGCGAGACGTGTAGTTTTCATGTCAAAAATCTATCAGCATGTCAGTTAATCAGGGGCTAAAATATGAGGTGAAAGGTGCCTGTTTAAATATTGTAATTTAGAAAAATGACAGAAAACACGGAGCTGCTTCATTCAGCTGCAGGGTTCTGGGGTAAAATAAGCAAAAATGCACTTCAAAACCCTCTTATTTAAGTTTTTCACACCTACATTCAGTTTTCAGTGACCCAAATAAATTTTTCTTGAAATTAAACGTATAAGACATGACATGCCAGCACACATTAACATATTTATGCAGTGTAAGAGGGCAGATTTAGGCACTTTCACCCTGCTGGCCTTGGATCAAGCTATGTCTCTGCCATGAAATCATCCCAAAACCATCAAGAAACAGTGAAAACATTTTTTAAAAAAGGAGAAAAAAAGTATAAATGGCCACCTGCTGCAGGCTTTCTGAGTGCATTTTAATCCTGGCAGTTTAGTGACGTCCCTAAGCACTAATTATGTGGTGGAGCCGCTCCCCACCAGAGAGACTGCTTCTTGAATGCAGCAGTTATTTCAGTGGAAACCACAGCGGCTGTATTATACGTTGGGCTCAGAAGCTGTGGTTTTACTTTATTTGGGAGGTGCCACACCCGGAGAAACCTCCTGCCATGAAACCTGCTTCACCCTGTAGCTGTAGCGTCTTCACCAAGCAGAGCTCTTAATACCAGTAATTAGCGCTGAAAAAGCTCATTTTTCTTCATCAATTCTGCAGATAAAATGTAGTTTTTTCACTTAAACTTTATACTGCAGACTTTATACTCTTGGGCAGTGCCTCAGCTATTTTTATGTGATTATAGCTTATATATACAGTACAGCCTGAGGTCAATTATCATGACTAGCTGTGGTTTTCTTTTCAGCTTTCCACCCATGCTTTCTGACTACAGGCTTAGTTTTTAAACCATATTCAGTTCACAAAAACAGGACTTCAGGTTAGAGATTCACAAAGTGAGGGATGAGACACTTTAAGATGATTTATGATATGAAAAAGGAACCATAATAATGTTCTTTACCTTTTATTAATACTTATTTCAATAAATAGGATGGGAAGGTGATATAAAATCAGTCTGTGCTAATTTCTCATACTTATTTTACACCAACAGCCTATATTTTGATGTGTTTTTATTTTATTTTTTCATCTGAATACTTTCTCTTTTAAAGGTTCAAAAACAATTAAAAGTATTGAAATGGAGAAATCCAACATTACAAACTTGGTTTCAAGAGTAACCAGAAACAGTCCTGAAGGCTATACCTTAGATTTAAAGGATCACAATAAAGAATCCCAATGCACACACTGCTTAAAAATATTTCTACAAGAATCAGTGAAAAACAAACAAGTGCAGAAACTTGCACACACAAGTAAACTAGGGTTTGCTGATGTTGATAGTATGGAAGTTTGTTTCTGCCACTAGAAGAAAAAAAAAGTCAAATCGACTTACTTATGAGTAACTCAAAGTTTTGAGTTATTACATAAAAATTTCCAGAATCTAACCCAAAAAATTTGACCTACAGACCTCACATAGGATACCAACATAACATAATTTCTTTAGGGACAGGAATAAAGTATTCTGATTCTGATTCTAATTCTGAACAAACGTGTGGCCAGCATCATAAATCCCACATCTCCAAAAGTTGATGAACAGAATCAACTTTTGGAGATTTACTTTCCTGGATGATTGAGAATGCATCAAGACGTTTTAAATCCCACAGTTCATTCATAACAACTCATATACTGTCACATATGTATGATTTCAGCTGGAAATGACTTGAAATGACTTGTGAACCTCTCTGCTGTAAGGAAACAATAGAAATTTCTGTTGAAAATTATGGATGAACCCTCAACAAATTGTTGCAGCTGCACAAAGTTATACTTATTTACAGATTTACTTTAATCTTTACTTTTTGTCAGATATTTATGCATGACACCTAACTTGTTTCAAGGTCATAGGCACGACAGCTTCCAAATAACTCTTAAACCTCTTTAAAAGTTAGAATGACTCTCATGCTAAATAAGCTAATGACACTGAATAGCTTAGCTTTACATATACTCTGGAAACGGTAGGAATGAGTCACTGTAACATAATCAGTCCACCAGTATAGATTAGACAAAGTTACATTTACTTGTTATATATTTTGTTGAATCTGAAATTAAAAATGTTAATTACACTTTTTAATTTTTATGCTACACTTGAAGCTGGGGTCAGCCATGTTTAAGCAGCAATTAGCTACAGTCTGGAAACTAACAATAACTGACTCAGTGCAAAGTAAGCAGGAAACCAGGGAATACTCTACAATGCTACACTACCTTTTTAGATATTTTACTGAGATAAGGGGAAATGTTATTGTCTGTATGTTAAACTGAACATATAGACTGTTCTGTCTATCTGTTATTTAGCTTAGTTTAGCTTAGCACACAGACTGGAAAAAGTGAAATGTGATAAAAGCCTAATTTTGGTCTAAGCTACCAACTAGAGGAGACGTAACTTATGCTAGCTTGATAGATGTCTTGTTAAGAATGAATTGTATACTACTGATGATGCTACAGCTAGCTGTTCATTAGCAAGATAGTGTTTAAAGTTAGTAAAATATAAATGATAGCCCCTCTGAGGCTCATTAACGTTTTATATTCAAATAAAATGAGTTTAATTAGCACAAAAGTCAAGAAACTGCAA